>OVAN01007503.1:0-19571 GCA_900406275.1 Anastatica hierochuntica | reverse complement strand
CGGAAACCCAATAGAGATTAGGACTCAGGACTCTACCTGTCCACACACATCAGGAAACCCAATAGAGAGGCGGTGACGTCGGAGAGGCTGTGACGTCGGAGAGGTGATGGGTCGGAGGAGAGAGACAACTCGAGAGAGATGGGTCGGAGAGAGATAGCTCGAGAGAGATGGGTCGGAGAGAGAGAGCTCTCTGAGATGGAAATGGAGGCGATGGTGTCAAGAGAGAGAGAGAGATAGATAGATAGATAGAGAGAGAGAGAGAGAGAGAGCTCTGAGACAGACAATGGAGGCGATGGAGTCGAGATAGTGAGAGAGCTCTTCTCGCTGCGTCGCTGCGTCAATTAGGTTTAGGTTTTTTAGTAAATAATGAAATGTATTAAGGGTAAAAGTGTAGATGCAGACGCAGGAAACGCAGATGCAGACGCAGACGCAGGAAACGACGTCAACCAAACGAACATAAAAATAGACGTAGACGCAGACGCCGGTTCCTGCGTCAACCAAACGAACAGGCCCAATGCTTACAAAAATAGAGACAAGGATAGTAATGTGGGAATGTATGGAAGAAACAAAAGAGACTCACATCAAGAAGAATCATCACATTACAGAGGCGAAGCTAACTCTAAAGAAAGAAGATCCCAACCTTTCTAACATCTTGATACTCATACCAGGTCCTAATAGCGGAGCAGGCCATACCATCACAACTATTCTCGTCATCCAACCAGAACTGATGACACAAGGTCCTCATCAAGAACTCTCTGTCAAGCGAGAGGGCCTATTGCAATCCACAAGAATACCTTCCTCATAAAGGAAAGAAGATAACATAAGATTGAGATTTCACATCAAAAATTTCAATTCAGAGGCAGGATAATTCAGGAGCCTCAAAATCTTATCGGCAGAGCTAGAGAGGTTGGGAAATAAGACCCCTCCACCAGCCCTCACCACTAGAGGGTCTATCGAAGTGGCTATTGAAGAAGGCAAGGAGGTGTTGGTGAACTACGCTAACTGTGCAGACTCTATTGAAAGTCAATCAAGTCAACAACGTCTAAAAAAGGTCGAGGCTCTGGGGAAAATAGAATAAACTGCAAAAAATATGGTCAGAGCTTCCCTTAACCTCCATACTCAAGAAAATCATAGTACTAAAGATCATGTAGTAGTGACCAGCCTCTTCAAAGAATCCTCACTACATTGAGACATGAACACCCTCATCCGAAGCGAACACCAGAAGATGGTAATGTGCCAGTGCCAAAAAAAACCAGGACGACCCCCAGGATCATTGAAGAAAATCCAACTGAGCCCAAAAACCTTTGCTCCCACAAGTTCAAAAAAGCGAAAGATAAAGCAAATACAAGCTTCTCCTCGTAGAAAGCTAGTAATGGAGAATTTGAGCAAAGGAGTTGGCCCGAGCAGAACCACTACACAAAGGAAACGTACCAACTACAAAGATCATCCCCCTACTCCCTCATCCGTAAAGGGAACGATGGATTTTCACGATCCATCAGATCGTCTTCTTTAAAAATAGTGAGTTGAAACTGTCAAGATGTGGGAAATCACATGACAGTTCTTCGTCTAAAAGAGATCCACAAATCCATATCTCTGGACATGATTTTCCTCTCGGAGATGAAGAACCATTAAGAATTTGTTCTCCGAAAATTACAACCATTACTCTTTGAGAATTATGTATGTGTAGCCCTCCACGGTCATGGTGGTGGAGGTCTTTCACTCTTTTGGAAGAATGATGTAGCGTTAGAAATTCTCTCAACTTATGAGAATCTATCTTTTTTTGCCTCTTTCATTTATGGTAATCCAAATAAAAGCAATCGGAAGAAGCTCTGGAACTACTTTGCAAATATCTTAGCCGATAGATCAAACCCATGGTATGTTACTGGTGACTTTAATGACCTGGTCAGTAACAAAGAGAAGCAAGGAGAACCAGAGAGAGCTGAGGGCACCTTTAGAGATTTCCGATCATTCGTTTCTAAATGCGATCTCTTTGCCGTAAAAAACTTTGGGGATCCACTATCATGGAGAGGAACAAGAAACAATCAAGTTCTGCGTTGTAGGTTGGACAGAGGACTTGCTAATAGCATTTGGTTTTAGAATTTTCCATGGGGAAGAAGCAACTATTTGAAGTTTTTAGGGTCGTCGGATCATAAGCCCCTTGTTACCCACTTCGATATTTCTCAAAAATGGCGGAATGGGCTGTTTCGATTCGACACGAGACTAAAGAACATCTCTGAGGTAAAAAAATCATAGAAGACGAATGGAAGCTTAGCAAGAATCTTTTAGTTGGGGATAAAATCTCCCGGGTAAGAGGAGCCATTGTGCGTTGGAATAAGTTACACCATAACAACAACAAGAAAAACATAGAGAAGCAAATGCTCATGTTGGAGCAAGCCTCTACCTGTCCATCATCCGCAAAGGGTCTCATACAAAAAATTACAAAAAAATCTTAACAAGGCTTATGAAGAAGAAGAAGCTTATTGGAGGCAACGTAGCCGCCTCATGTGGCTTCAATTGGGAGAAAAGAACTTTGGTTACTTCCACGTAATCACGAGGGGAAGGAATGCCCACAACAACATATCGGTGATAGAAGATTCAAATGAACCCGCGGCTTTGAAAGAGGACGAAATAGTCCATACATTTGTCTCTTACTTCCAGAATATCTACACTTCTCAAAAGAAAACAAGAGTAGCAATAGTCAAGGAAGCTTTGACCCCAAGGATATCAAACTCTACAAACAAGACTCTTATCATGCTGCCCACGGACACATAGATCAAAGAAGCATTGTTTGACATCCATCCGGAAAAAGCTCCTAGACCGGACGGATTCTCGATAAGCTTTTTCCACTCGAATTGGAAAACCATCAAAGAGGATGTTTGCAAGGAGATACAAGAGCTTTTTGAAGCTAGTAGGCTCCCTCAAGGATAAATGAGACCAACATTCGGCTCATCCCGAAGGCAAAGGAGCAAGGAAGGTACCCGATTATATACCTATTGTTTTATGCAATGTCTTTTACAAGATCATCTCAAAGATCATGACGAAGAGGCTCCAACCAATTATAAACTCGATAATGGCAGAGAACCAATCCGCTTTGTATCCGGTAGAGCCATAGCCGGAAATATGCTCATAACGCATGAAGTACTCCCTTTCCTACAGAACTCTGAGGTGAAAAAATATTTCTCAATGGCGGTGAAAACGGATATGTCCAAGGCATTTGACCACATCGAATGGGACTTCATCGAATTAGTTTTTCACCAACTAGGTTTTCATCCAAAATGGGTGGCTTGGATATTGCAATGCATCTATCATCACTTACTCATTCCTTCTCAATGGATCGGCCCAAGGAAGAATGGTACCGAGTAGAGGAATCCGACAAGGCGACCGAATTTCTCCATACATCTTCATTCTTTGTAGCGAAGTCCTCTATGGAATTTGCCGGGAAGCTCAATCCTGAGGAAAGTTCGAAGGATCGCGGGTAGCTACAAGAAGTCCGAGAGTGAATCACCTCCTCTTTGCCGAAGATACCGTGTTCTTTTGTAAAATCGCTCCCAAAAGTGTTACAGTCTTACTAAAGATCCTAAAGAAATATGAAACGGCATCTGGCTAATTCATAAACCTTCAAAAGCCGGTCATTACATTCTCAAGAAAGGCGCCGCCTCACATCCGAGGGAGAGTAAAAAAATACTTAAAAATCACTAAAGAAGGGGTAATAGGCAAGTACTTAGGCCTTCCGGAACACTTTGGACGTCAGAAAAAAGATCTCTTCACTTCTATAGTTGATAGAATCCAACAAAAGGCGATAAGTTGAACCTCATGATTTCTCTCTCCGGCAGGGAAAATGGTAATGTTAAAGAGTATTTTATCATCTATCCCCACATATGTGATGTTATAGCGGAAAAAAATGTGATGTCATGCTTCAAGTTGCCATTATCTCTTATCGAACGCATCAAATCCGCCCTTACTCGATTTTAGTGGGAAGCTAAACCGGGCAAGAGAAAATGGAATAGATCTCTTGGTCTAAACTAGCAAAACCAAATCATAGTGGAGGCTTAGGATTCAAGGAGATAAAAGCTTTCAACGATGCCCTTTTAACTAAACTTAGTTGGCGGCTCATCACAAACCCGGATTGCCTTCTAAATAGAGTCCTCAAAGGAAAATATTTCCCATCGACTTCTTTTATAGAAAGACAAACTCCATCGATGGCTTCACATTGATGGCGTGGGATAAAAACCAGGAAAGAGCTCCTCAAGGCCAACTTGAGCTGGGCGATTGGGAACGGAGAAACTATTGAAATATGGAAAGATCCATGGCTCTCTACCTCTAAGAAGATCACGCCCTTTGGACCTGCTGCTGAAAATCAGAAACATCTTCGGGTCGCAGACCTATTACATTCAAAGAGTAGAGAATGGAACCTAGAGAGAATAAACCAAGTTCCGCCTTCAATTATTGGGCTATGATGGGCCTCGGTTCATAGTCCATTAGGTTTTGTCTATGTCGTCTCCTAGAACTCTATATAATGCAGACATATGTTGTAACTTAAAACCTAAAAAACTACTTTATACGAAATACGTTTCTTGTCATGGTATCAGTTGCCTTATACTAGGTTAAGGTTCACGATTCAGAAACTTCCGCATCGTTTTTTTTAATATGAAACTCTGTTTTTTAATCTTCTTCTTTGACCTCAATTCGATTGAACACTCTGTCAATCGGATCTTTCTTATTCACGATGGCTTCGTCTTCGCGTGATGATGAACAAACTTCACACGTAAGTACAAGCAAAACACGTATTGAAACAAGGAGAACAATCTCTCCTTATGATTTAACGGCAGGAGACAATCCCGGAACCGTTATTTCACGACCCTCCTTAAAAGGATCAAATTATGATGAATGGAGCACGAACATTCGATTAGCACTCAAAGCGCGAAAGAAATTTGGATTCGCAGATGGAACACTTCCAGAGCCTCCTGAAGACTCGGAAGATTTTGATGATTGGTCAGCCAACAATGCTTTAGTCATATCTTGGATTAAAGTTACGATAGATGAGTCTCTCACCTCATCTATAGCTCACTGCGATGACGCAAGTGCTCTCTGGAATCAGCTTCAAAAATGCTTCTCCATTAAAAATGGCCAGCGGGTTCAGAATCTTAAAACAGAGCTCGCCAATTGTCGTCAACATGGCACACCGATTGAAACATATTACGGCAAACTCACTAAGTTGTGGAGTAGTTTATCAGATTTTAAAAAGAAAAGACTCCCTAAGAAATTGCTCGTGAGCTCGAGGAAGACAAGCTCCACCAATTTCTCATGGGACTCGATGAATCCTTGTATGGCTCAGTCAAGTCGAATCTGTTATCACGTACACCACTTCCATCATTAGAAGAGGTGTATCACACACTGACTCAAGATGAGGATTTGAAAGCTCTAAGTCGCCTAACTGAGGAACGATCTGGTGGAGTGAGTTTTGCAGTTCAAGCGGCGTCTCGTTCTCGCGGTGTGCCTGATAATCGACAAGGCTTGAAATGTACTCTGTGTGGGCGTAATAGTCACTTGTCAGAGAACTGTTTTCAGCGAATTGGGTATCCAGAATGGTGGGGGGATCGACCGAGACCGAAAGCAAACTCGGGGAGTCGTACTAATCATTTGGGTGCTGGAGCTTTGCAACCATCACTTCCGAATCGTGGAAAGCAGAGCGTAAACCATGTTTCAGCTATGACAGCTTCTGCGTGGCCAGTTACAACTCCTGCTCACGTGAATCATGTCTCTGCGCCTTACCAACAATATGCAATTATAGACATGGACAAAATCGGTTTTAGTGGGTTAACCGATCAACAATGGAAGACGTTAGTGATATGTTGAATGAGAAACAGCCTCCGTCAGGTAAATTGTCTGGTAAGTGTTTTCGCGAGTCTTGGATTTTTGATTCCGGTGCAACAAATCATATGATAGGCACATTGGATTTCTTGTTTAACGTAACATTAATGGCAGCCATATTGATCAAACTTCCTGATGGAAGAATTACTACATCGACTAAACAGGGCCAAGTTCGATTAGGCTCTGCTCTTAGTCTTCATAATGTGTTTTTTGTAGATGGTCTTCACTGTCACCTCATCTGCGTCTCACACCTAACCCGTGATAGTGGCAGTCTTGTTCAACTCTCTGATCATCTTTGTATTGTTCAGGATCGTATCACACAGACCCTGATTGGAGATGGTAGAGAGGAGAATGGTCTGTATATCTTTCGAGGAATGGAACTCGCGGCAGTTGCTCAAATTTTGGATTCTGCTCAGTTTGATTTGTGGCATCGTCGGCTCGGTCATCCATCCTCTAAAGCTATTAAGATGTTGGAGATTTCAGATTTTGATAGTTGTGCTTTTGATAATAAAATGTGTGATGTTTGTATCCGCGCAAAGCAAACTCGAGACTCATTTCCTTTGAGTATTAATAAGACTACTATGGCTTTTGAAATAGTTCATTGCGACTTGTGGGGGCCTTATCGGACTCCGACTCTATGTGGTTCTCGATACTTCTTAACCATTCTCGATGATTATTCACGCGTCTTATGGATCTATTTACTACCATCAAAATACTTAGCTCCTGCGAAACTCAAGAAGTTTATTGCTTTGGTTGAAAGAAAATTTGAATGCCTTGTCAAAACCATCCAAAGTGACAACGAATCCGAATTTGTTTGTTTAACAGATTTTTTCGACAAAAAGGCATTATACATGAAACGTCTTGTGTCGGAACACCGCAACAAAACGGAAAAGTTGAACGCAAACATCAACACATCCTAAATGTTGCGAGAGCTCTCCGTTTCCAAGAAAATTTACCAGTGGAATTTTGGGGTTATTGCGCCGTTACCGCAGGATATCTCATAACTCGCACGCCTACGAAAGTATTGAATGGTAATTCACCATTTGAGATGTTGTATCATCGTCCTCCTCCGCTTACGCATTTGCGAGTTTTTGGTAGCTTATGCTCTGTTCACAACCAAAGACGCGGTGGAGACAAATTTGAAACAAGAAGCAACAAATCCGTGCTTATTGGTTATCCATACGGAAGGAAAGGATGGCAGGTTCTTAATCTTGAAACAGGCTCAGTATCAATATCACGTGATGTTATTTTCATGGAAGACACTTTCCCATATCGTGATATTGCTTCTTCTTCGTTATCTGAAGTTTGCTTGCCACACAAGTCTTCTCTGGAAGAAGATGTTTTTCCTGATTTCATACCAGACATCGAGAGTGAGGTACAAACTCCTGAGCCTGCGTCTGTTGTTCCTGTGTCTTCTCAGTCTGAGCACTCACCGCCTGTGATTTTTGTATCTCCTGCTTCTCTGTCAGAGCCTGCAACTGTTTCGTCTCCACAGCTGCAACAAGATGAACACGAGACTCTGTTTTCACCTGAAAAAGAACCTGCAGCTCCTGTCATCGAGCCTGCGGCTCCTGAAACGGAGGTAACTGTCTCTGAATCAGCTGAGATCGAACCGGAAGTTATAGAAGAGCTTGGCAGAGGTCATCGGGTAAAAAAAAAACCAACGAAACTAGCAGACTATGTCACTATGTTACTCACTGAACCCTATCCACCTTCTACATCATTTCCTATTGACAACTTTGTGTCTTCTTCACAGTTTTCTGTGACGTATCAGGCTATGTTCTGGCCATTACCGCTGCTCAAGAACCGATTCATTATAAAGATGCAATTGAAGATGATCACTGGAAGTTAGCGGTAAAGGACGAAATCATAGCTCTTGAAGATAGTGGCACTTGGACAGTAGAAGATCTACCTCCGGGAAAGAAAGCTCTTGGTTGTAAATGGGTATTTCGTCTCAAGTTTAATTCTGACGGTACGCTTGAACGACATAAGGCTCGATTGGTTGTTCTTGGAAAAAATCAAACTGAAGGTATTGATTACGATGAAACGTTTGCTCCTGTTGCTAAAATGGTTACTATTCGTGCTTTTCTGCAACAAGTAGCTTCTAATGATTGGGAAGTGCACCAAATGGACGTTCACAATGCTTTCTTATACAGAGATCTTACTGAAGAGGTGTATATGCAATTTCCTCTGGGTTTTCGCACTGATGACAAAACTAAGGTGTGTCGATTACATGAGTCTCTTTATGGCCTTAAGCAAGCTCCACGGTGTTGGTTTGCGAAGTTAAATGCAGCATTGAAAGACTATGGTTTTGAGCAGAACATCTCGGATTATTCTCTTTTTACGCTTGAGAATAATGATTTTTGTCTTCATGTTCTTGTCTACGTCGATGATCTCATTATCACAGGAAGCTCTCTGCGTATAATCGAGGAATTCAAGAGTTATCTCAGTTCATGTTTTCACATGGAGAATCTCAGATTATTGCGTTATTTTTTGGGATTAGAGGTCGCTCGGAGCTCGGCCGGGATCTATTTATGTCAACGTAAATACACTCTGGACATTCTCACCGAAACGGGTATGCTTGGTATTAAACCCGTCACGTTCCCTTTGGAACAGAATTACAAACTTGCCTTAGCTCAAGGACCTACTATGCCGCATCCTACAAGCTATCGTCGGCTTATTGGAAGGTTGATTTACTTGGGTAATACACGACCCGAGCTCTCTTACATTATTCATATCCTCTCCCAATTCATGGATGAGCCAAAGATAGATCATTGGAAAGCCGCATTACAGGTTGTTCGATACTTGAAGAACAGTCCCAACCAAGGTATTCTTCTCAAAGCTAATACTACACTTACACTGTCTGCTTGGTGTGACTCGGATTGGGCTGCGTGCCCATTAACCCGTCGCTCTTTAACGGGCTGGTTCATTCAACTCGGCGGATCTCCGTTGTCTTGGAAAACCAAGAAGCATGACACTGTTTCTCGGTCTTCATGTGAAGCCGAATATCGAGCCATGGCGGATACCGTTAGTGAGTTGCTGTGGTTGCGTGATTTATTGACGTCTCTTGGTATCAAATGTGACTATCCGATTCCTCTTCATTCGGATAGTTTGTCTGCGATAAATTTGGCTAAAAATCCTGTGTATCACGCGCGCACAAAGCATGTTGCTTCCGATTGCCACTTTATTCGTGATGAGATCATTTGTGGTGTCATTCTTCCCAAGCATGTTTCTACTAAATCACAACTTGCGGATATTATGACGAAGGCACTCAGAAGGAATGAATTTGAAGATTTTTTGGGCAAACTGGGTGTTTGTGACCTCCACACTCCACCTTGAGAGGGGGGGGGGACTCAGTTCATAGTCCATTAGGTATTGTCTATGTCGTCTACTAGAACTCTATATAACGCAGACATATGTTGTAACTTAAAACCTAAGAAACTACTTTATACGAAACACATTTCTTGTCATCAATGAAGCAAAACATCCTCTGCTTAAAACAAAGACGATTAAAAGCTCCTGACGAACTCATTTGACTCAAATCTGCCACTTGAATCTATAATACAAAATCAGGCTACAAAGCAAAGCGAGACTCCTTGTTGGATCCAGATCGCTTAGCCATATAAGATCGTTGTAATTGGATGTCCGAGCTGTGGAAAGTCCACATGCCAGAGAAGCTGAAGAGGTTTATATGGAAGGTTCTACAGGGAGCGTTAGCAACATGAGGAAATTTAAAAGCAAGAGGAATCCATATTGATGCAAATTGACTTAAATGTGGTCAACGTGAGACTTTGAAACATCTTTTTTTGGAATTTTCTTTTGCCATTCAGGTTTGGTAACAACAGCCTTTAACTCATAGGCATGCCATACCGATTGATGCATCTCTTCTAGATTCCTGGCAGCAAACCAAGAAACTACTTTGCTTACCCCCTATCGGAATCGTTTCGGGACCCTTAGCACCTTGGATATTTTGGAACCTATGGTTGGGTAGGAACCAACGCATATTCAACCATAGCTTCATGACGATCGAAGACACCATTCTCAAGGCCATAATTGGAGCAAAGGAATGGTTTGCGACTCCAGAAAAGGCACCGGCTACGGAAAGAGTACAACACCATCAAGTAACACGAGAAGAGGAGAAAGTTGGGTGCTGCAAATTATAAACTTGATCTGGATGAAGTAATTGGATGCAAATCAAAATTCATCCAAAATCAAGATATTTTGGATGAATTTAATAGTATAGCTTGGATGAGTTTTGTTCATCCAAAAATTGTAAAACCGATAAAATCGTAAAAACTGCAAAAACCGCAAAAATCGCAAATCCGTGAAAACCGCCAAAATAGTAAAAATCGCAAATCCGTAAAAACCGCAAATTCACAAAATCCGTAAAAACCGTCAAAACCGCAAAATCTGTCAAAAACTGTAAAAACGACAAAAATCGTAAAAATCGCAAAACCGATAAATTGGTCAAAACCGCAAAATCCGTAAAAGCCGTCAAAATCGCAAAATCTATCAAAAACTGTAAAAACCGCAAAAATTGTAAAAACTGCAAAACCAATAAATTGGTCAAAACTGCAAAATCCGACAAAATCGTCAAAATATGACAAAACTGCAAAAACCGTAAAAACCGCAAAATCCGCAAAAACCCGCCAAAACTGAAAAATCTGACAAAACCGCAAAAACCGTTAAAACTAAAAATCAGTAAAAACCGCAAAATCCACAAAAAACCGCCAAAACCAAAAAACGTCAAAACTTCAAAATCTGCCAAAACCGCAAAATTCGTCAAAACCGCCAAAACCGCAAAATCCGAAAAAACCGCAAAAACTGCGAATTCATAAAAATCGTCAAAACCACAAAATCCGCAAAAGCCCGTCAAAATCGCAAATTCCGATAAAACCGCAAAAACGTAAAAACTACAAATCCGTAAAAACTGCAGAATCAGAAAAAACGTCAAAACCGTCAAAACCGCAAAACTGCAGAATCTCATAAACCGACAAAATCGCAAAACCGTAAAAACCGCAAATCCGTAAAACCGTAAAAATCGCTTAAGACGTAAAACCGCCAAAATTGCAAAATACGAGAAAATTGCAAAAACCGTAAAATCGTAAATCCGTAAAAACCTTAAAACCGCAAAATCTACAAAAAACCGAAAAAACCGTATAAATAAAAGCCGCAAAAAACGCAAAAACCGCATAAATCGCAGAATAATTATTTATGAAAGAGATGAAATTATTTCATAAATTGTTTTTTTATAAAAAATAATAGTTTTATTTTATTTGGATGCAATTGGAAATGCACAAGCGAACAAATTTGAGTTTAAATGTTGCATTTAGATGCAAAATCCAAATGCAAAAACGAATATCATCCAGATGCAACAACCATATGCAACATCCAGATTCAAAATCCAAATGCAAAAAACGAACATCATCTAGATGCAACAACTAGATGCAGCATCTAGATGCAAAATCTGGATGCTACATCCAGATACACAAACGAACATGACCTTGTTCACTCGGATGCGGCATGGAGAAGCGAAGATCGTTGTACAGGTTTGGCATGGATTTTCTCACAACCTGATGGATCTAAAGCGACACGAGCTCTTGCTACCTCTTGGGTAAATCCCCTCTCATGGCAGAATCGTTAGCTCTCAGAGCAGTCATGACAAATGCGGTAGAATCAAAACTCTCAAAAATTACTTTTTACTTTGTCTCTTTGACGTTACCTCTGTTTTGTATACTTCAAGGAGTAAAAATGTGGAAGCTCATATGCTTGCTAAAGCATCACTTCGAGATTTTTTATCAGACACAATTACTTTCTAATGAAATTTCAATTGGTGAACAAGAAAAACTAGGAATCAAATTATAATGTGTTTATATTACATTGACTTAACTATAAGTTTTATCATAACCGTTATTTGTTTTAACAATATAGATTCTCTGTTCTTCAGCTTGTTGTACTCTTAGTATAGTTTGGTTTGTGTGAATCTAATTATGGTATAGACTTGCATAAATGCTTCTGAGTTGACGTTTTGTTTGTTACTCTTATGGTCATATGTTAGGTGAGAGCTATTTTTTATTTTGACGGAATAGTTAGATTAGAATATTGATACTTTATGTATTGTTGTCTTTGTGTAGCGAAATTGCAATGAATGTAAGAAAATGTTAACAGCAAAATATGATATTCTATTTAGAGAGTATCGAAAGAGATATTCATCAGAATTCTAGTATCAAAGTTGGAGCAAATATCTTCCGTTAGAATACAATGTGCGGATTTGTTCCACAAATGCTTATGGTAAGCTGCTATTAGTCCTACGTATCCACTCTCTAGCCAAACTGAAAGGTGGATTGGACCAAGCTTCAATGAAGAAGGAAAAATGATTCAATTCACTTGATATCTATTGAGAAAACAATCTTAAAGGAGTTTAATATAACCTTTTTAGTTGCAGGAGATGTATGGCATTATACATCAGTAGAAACATATTAGGAGTGTATACAGACATAGATGGGATATTGGGACATATTTACTTGTTCTTAAAAGAACAACTTGAACTTTTGACTATCTTTGTTTCAGGTGATTTCCATAGATCTATGTTCGGTAATTATGTTTCTAGTTAGTTTGTTATCAAACAAATAACAGAGAACTGTTAGTAATCTAATTTTTCTCAATAATCTGTTTTTTCTCTTGGTTGTCATCGATCTGGAAATCGATCTTGGTTGTAAATAATTTCTTTTTCTTAGCCAAAAACTTTTACTTCTTTTATGATCACAGCCATATTAATCTTTTACTTCTTTGTCATATTCTTGTATAAGGCAACACACTTCAAGAAAAGAACAATAAAATATGCAATTACTTTTCCTACACAAACCCTAATCAACCAAACAAAAGGAGAATCTAAAAACTAATGAGGCAAAGCCGGTCAAACTTCATACCAAAAGAACAGAGCGTACAAGTCTTTATATACATACTGAAGACAATTAGTAGTTACGATATACACTACAATTATGTAATTGTATGAAAATATTATTAGTTAAAGAGAGATTCTCATATATTCTCCTATATGCCCCCGCAAGATAAGTGTCTATGGGACACACCAATCTTGTCATTGAGTAGTTGAAACTGCGGACGAGAGTGTGGCTTAATGAGATCGTCGACAAGCTGGTCAACAGTGGAAACATGCTAAACTCGTAAGAAACCAAATTAAACTAACTTACAAATGAAGTGATAATCAAGTGCGACATGTTTCATCCTAGAATCAAACACCGGATTAGCCACGAGATACATAGCTTCAACGTTGTCATAATAGATTACTGGTTGTGACGTTGATTTAATGTCAAGCTCATGCATAAGATAAATAACCCATAGAAGCTCATAATCCGCTTCAGCAACTGCTCGATACTACGCCTCAATGGAGGAATGAGTCATCATTTTATGTTTCTTAGATGACCAAACGATTGGATGAGAGCCCAAGTAAACAATATATGCACATGTAGACGTGTAGTCATCTTTGTTACCTGCCCAATCGACACCGGAAAAGGCATGAAGACGCGACTGATTTTTTCTTGATAGAAAAATACTTTGATTTTGCGTTCCGGATAAATAACGCAACACCCTCTTCGCAACCTGCTAGTGAATATCAGTGGGTTTGTGCATAAATAGAGACAACTTGTTAATAGCAAAGGCAACATCAGGGTGAGTAAGCTGAAGATATTGGAGACTGCCAACAAGCTGACGGTATTCAATACCATCTTCTTATATTGTCCCAGAGGTGAAAGTGAGCACAGAGTTTGGCGCCATAGGGGTAGTTACAGGATTAGCATCCTGCATATTCAGCTTAGTAAGCAAATCAGTGATGTACTTCTATTGAATGAGAATAAGACCTTCAGAAGAACGAGTTGCTTCAATTCCCAGAAAGTAACTAAGTTCTCTCAAATCTTTGGAAGAAAACTGATTGCCAAGCAAAGTGATAAATCGTTCCACCTTGATCGAGTCACTCCCAGTGATGATTATATCATCAACGTAGACCAGGATATAGATCAAAACAGTATCCAAGTTTAGTACAAAGAGAGACGCATCATATTGAGCATTGAGAAAACCTGATTTGATTAAGAAATTATGATGTTCCATGTACCAAGCCAGAGGAGCTTGCTTCAACCCGTAGATGGCCTTGTGAAGGTTACAAACATAATCAAGGTGGTCTTCATCAATGAAACCAGGCGTTTGAATCATATAAGCATCTTCATCAGGCTTTCCTTGAAAAAAGCGTGATTGACATCTAACTGATGAAGAACCCAACCGTTAGCAACAACTTCTCCAAGCACAAGTTGAATTGTACTAGGCTTGATGACGGGACTAAAATTTTCCTGGTAGTCGATTCCTGATCTTTAATGAAATGCTTTTGCAACCAATCTCGCTTTAAAGTGATATATTTCACCATTAGCTTTTCGTTTGATGCCAAATACCGAGCGATAGCCAACTGGATTATACGAACGATGTGGCGGAACTAAAGATCAGGTGAATTGACAAATTTGAGCATCAAACTCGACACCCATGGCTCCTCTTCATTTAGTATCTTTAAGAGCCATAGCAACTGATCTTGGCTCTGTCTCCGATTTAGACACCTGAACATGAAGGGAAAACTTTCGATTTGGCTTAGTAATGATATTTTTAGATCGAGTTACCATTGAATGTGAATTTTGTGTTTCTGATGAAGACGATGGAGCCGAAGCTTCTGGATCAACGACGATGGTTTGAGACGATATAGATGGGCCAATGTTTTGAGCAGAAGAGGGAAGTGTCTCAACTTCTGAATTAGTGGGTTGAGTTGTATATGGCCCAATTTCAGAGATAATGAGCTTAGCATCTTCATGATTTGAAGTTGAAGAAGTATCCATTTGTTGCAACAATGTTAGCGACGGTGAAATTGCAGGTGTTGTTGTGTAATTCCCAGATGAAGAAGCAATAAACGGCGACACTATTGACGAAGAAGATGACGAAAGTGAATGGTCTGCAAGTAATTCAAGGTAAGAACACCAGTTTTGGCTAGAAGGAAAATGTGCAGAAGATGATATCGAGTTTTTGAAAGGAAAAGTGTGTTTCAAAGAATTGTACATATCTGGAAACATAGACTCTCTTGGATGACAGTGCTAAACGAAGAAAAGCGCCCTGAGTAAGGGAATAACCAAGAAGACACAAGGAAGAGAGCGAGAGTCAAGTTTGTGTTTAGAGTAAAGTCTTAGCCAAGGATAACACAGAGAATGGAATACCTTGAGCTTAGAGTAATAGGATATTCACCAAAGCTTCAGAAATAGCAAGTGATGATTCAAGATAGGAGTTGCAAGACGATTAATCAAATACACGACAATGTTAAAGGCATACGTCCAATAGGTTTGAGGCATAAAATCATGAGAAAGCAAGGCAAGTCCCGTTTTGACTATGTGTCGATGACGATGTTTTGAGAAACAATTGTGCTCGGGTGTGTGTGGTGGTGTAGTAAGATGAGATATACTATTTGTGGAGAGAAAATCCGCCATGGCTACATACTCACCACCATTATCTTTGTAGAGAGTGATAACATTTGTGTTGAAACGAGTCTCAATCAAGGCTTTGAAACGGGTAAAGACTTCACGAACTTATTATTTGCATCGTAAGGGATATAACAGACATAATGTATGTAATGATCAACCAAAATAAGATAGTATTTGAACCCATCAATGGACGTAAGTGGAGAAGTCCATACATCACTAAAGAGTATCTGAATTGGAGAAGACGATTTGATGGTAGATAAAGAGAAAGACAGTTTATGACTTTTGTTAGTTGAGCAAGAGTTGCAAGGAAAAGGTGTCCTAGCCTACTATGCCAAAGAAACATCGAAGTCTTTATTGTGGAATAAGCATAAAATCATAAATCACTGCAACTAGGCCATTCATAGCTTTTGTTCTTTCTCTTTCCTTTGACGAATTGCACCTCCGTTAGAAGATCTTTCACCTGAGATTGACAAGGGAATAATTCCACCGAGACATCATGATCAACGCACAACTTATTGACATATATAAGGTTCTTAGCTATTTGAGGCACACATAAGATATTATTAAGAGAATGTGGTCGAGTTGAGAGTGGTAAAGATGAAGAACTCGTGTGCGTAATAGGAAGATTTGAGCCATTACCAACTAAAACTTTGTCATTGCCCATGTAAGGAGAGTGCAGAAAAAGATTCTCAAGGTCAGACATAAGGTGATGCAAAGCACCATAATCCAACAACCAGGATTGAGTCTCTGAAGCGGCTATGGCAGCATTGTATACTTGTGGAGACCACGGCTGCTGACCCTAGCAGAGGTGAAGTCATGGCTGGTTGTTGCTGAACAAGATGAAAACATGGACATCACGTAGCGCTATGACCCTTTATACCACATGCTTGACACTTCCCAAGATAAGGCGTGGCACCTCCTTTGAAACGAGTATTGTTTTGATAACTAGTTTGTTGTGATTGATGCGGTGATGGTGGTTTCCAAGTGTGTGCTTTTTTCTGAACGTAATATGCAGAAACATGAAGCAAAGGAGATTCAGGAGCTGCGGCGAGAATTGCGTTCTCACGATTAAGCAGTTTTTCGTGTAGTTCAACAAACGTGATAGGAGTATCTCGATTCTGAATAAAATCGATGACAATACCATACTCATTGGTAAGACCATCAAGAATTGTATATGTCAAGTCTTCATGATCAAGAGAATGACCAAGGAGAGCAAATGCATCAACCTTTGTGCGTATCAACCGCATATAGTCATCAATAGACCAAGTACCTTTCACACAAGTTTTGAGTTGTTTTTTTAATTGCTTGATGTGAGCTTTTGTAGGTTTGGCGTATGTCAAAGCAAACGTATTCCATGCTTCAAGGGATGTGTTTGTAGTAGCAATTGAAGGTTGCAGAGGAGTGTCAATGGCGCCAAGCAAGGAGCTGTAGAGAATACAATCTTATCTTTTCCAGAGAACAAAAGCAGGATTGGGAGCTTCTTGATTGTTGACAATGATGATAGTAGAGGGTGGAGGTGTCGTGTCAATGAATCAGATGAGATTATATCCATGGAGGAGTTTGGTGACCTAGATTCTCCAGGTAAGATAATTCAAAGAGGAGATGATGCAATCCTGACCAGCTTATTTCTCAGACAACAAGCAAACCGAGCAAGCTGCCTAGAAAACATATTTGACGTAAAAGCACTCCGAGGAGCATATCTCTCCAACCAAAAGAAAATTAGACAACCATCTTGATTGTTCTGGAAACCTGCCTCTTCAGAGCATCTCTACATGCTGGATTCATAATAACGACATTTCATATCTGAGAGTTATGAATTTTACAAACTGGTCATATCTGTTTGTTCGTGATCTGAATGTATATGCACTCCAAGGAGCACTGTGTTCAAACCAAAAGGATTCAAGCTATAATCCGAACTGTTTCAGATTCTCAACCCATCAAAGGACCACAGAGAGGTGGAATAACTTGAAAAGATGCTTGGAAGAAATAGTTATGCATTTTCAAAGTCGACAGATTTTGAGATCATTCGATAAGTCTGTCCGTGTGAATTCAAGTCCAGAACATCCATGTGAGGCAAAAACATTATTTCAGCTATATTTTACCTTCAATATGGGTCTCTTAGAAGTTCAAAAAATTTAAGAAACCTCAGCATCACATTCTGGATCAAGTGCCCAAGAAGCTCCAAAAATCATCTGCATTGGTTTATCCAAAACCGGAATCGATTTCCATTGAAGAACCAAACCAAGATTCGATCAGCATCTATAATGTCTCGGTTTTTAGTGTTTAATTTTAGGCTTGGTTTTATTTAATTTTTGGTTTAGTAATTTCGAATTAAGGGGATAGGATTAGTGAAACCCTAGTTTTATTTTATATTTAAACTATGTATCTCCAGACTTTTAGATCATGGAAGTTTTAATCAAAAGAGAAGTTTTCTCTCTATCTTTTTTCGTGAATTTGAGTTTGTCATATCTCAATTCACAACCTCCTGGTGTGTAATATCCAGAAGAAATTGATCGCTAAAGAGTTAATTCTCTAAGAGCCTTTTCTGTTTTAGATCAACAAAGAGTTTATTCTCTAGATCCTAAACACTTCTATGTTTCTATCAATCCATCGATTCTTTCTCCATAAATTCGCAGAAACAAACCCAAAATCATTCAAAAACTTTCGATCTCTTAGTTTCAGAAAGATCAGAGACTAAAACCCTCTCAAAAGCAACCTCCCTACCAGTATTGCATCAGGTGGTATTAGAGCAACTGAATCAGAGATCACGGTTATTCTTCTTATCTTACTATGATTTTCAATTCTGATTGTTGGGGAACACTTATTATGATTTGTTTCATCAAGTTTGTTCATATCTACACGGGAAGCTATGGCTGAAAAATTCAGCAAAAGAAAGGAACTCGTAATGGTGACACTGACTGAATATGAGATGAAATACGTGGTTTCGGAAGTTGTTAGAAGACTGACATCGAAACCAGAACGCAATAAAAGGATGGAGCATCCAACCACCTGCAAGGAAACCACGAGGTCCTTAGTAAAAATCAACAAAAGAAAGGAGGAAGAACAAAGCTCATCTTCTGCATTTTTCATTGAGAACCAAACGCCCAAAGAAGCAGAGAAGCTCGATGTTGAATCTGAGAGCAAGCTGCAAGCAGTCCAAGAGGACTTCAATCAATCAATTCCAGTCCCCAGTCCATCCTCAACTACTGCAATTGAAGAGATCAAAGAGAAGGAATATAAGTTAGTTGTTCTTCTCGCAGAAAATTAGCAATTCGACGAGTTGAACAAAGAAGAGAAGTCGCAGCACACAAGTGAGCTCGTACCTCTTGAAAAAGTTGCCGAAGAAGAAGAGTTCATTAGATCAAAATCAGTCCGCGAAAAGGAGCACACAATGTTCAAAACAGGTGAAAATCATGGTTTATTTTTCTGTTTTGATAAACTCCAGCCTGTTTTTTAGATTGAGCACACTATTATGGATCATCTAAGGCACATCAAGAGGCTGCCACACTTTGTTTTTGAGCCAGGAGGAATGTCTTGTGTGTCCAGCAACAAAAACATTACCTTAGAGAATTGGTCAGCAGCGCCGAAACCATGTATAGACGATGCATTCATCCTAGAGAGTCTGAATTTGAGGACAAATGCTTTTAAAGGAGGAGGGGATGATGCAATCATGTTCAGCAGTAATATAAGGAAAAGATCAGGAAACATCACGTCCATGGGATGTTCCAAAACTTTTCGGCATAAACCGTTATGTCGAGTGGACGATTTTGGAGTGGACAGGAACAGTCCGAAGCTAAAGAATGAGTATGGGTGTTGTTTTACGCGACCATCTGATCTGAAGAGGACTAATATCATAATATATGGTCACGTTTCCAAGAGAATTAGGTGCGCTGGATCGAAATCGTTTGCCTTAGAAGCTGCTGGCTTTCAGCAAAGTCCCAACGAGTATTTCTGGAAGGATAAAGGGTCACAATGCTATGTGTTTAAGCCTAGAGGGAGTATCTTTATGCCAAGGTTCAGAAGAGTGCATGAGAACCAGATTATCAACGACTTTGGTCATTGTGGGAACCAAAATTCTCACTGTCAATGTCATGTGGTTCACGGATTCTGTAGCCAAAGATCCAGAGATCAAGATAGCGAATTAGCGAGTTATTGAATAAGAAATACGAAAGCAAA
>OVAN01007502.1:0-19571 GCA_900406275.1 Anastatica hierochuntica | reverse complement strand
CCCTATGTGCTATAATACAAAGCAATCAAGTAATACTTTCCCTCAAGTTGAAGCATAAAGTTCCGAGTACCCAACTTACGCCGAAGATAAGCATATTGTTGATATTCCAGTCCTTTAGTAAAGATATATGCAATCTGCTTTGTCGTACTTACATGAGAAATACTAATTTATCCATTTTGAATCCCATCACAGAAAAAGTGAGAATGTCGCTCAATATATTTTATCCGTTCAGAAAACATGAGATTCACATCAATACATAAAGCCACTTTGTTATAAGAAAACAACTTAGAAGATACGTATGTGATAAATGAAAGACAGAAAGAAGCTCCTAGTTCCACTTCAATTCACGAGTAGTGAGTCCCATGAATAAGCATTATGCTTCAGTAGAGAAACATAACATTGTATATTGTTTTTTCGTCTTCAAAGCATTTTGAGAACTCCCCAACATCATAACGTAACCATTAAGAGCGCGCCGAGTAAGAGGGCACACTGAAAAATCAGAGGCACAGTGCCCAACTAAGTGTAAATCGGAATCCACGCTAAATAAAATCCCTTGACCCGAAGAACATTACAAATAACAGACTACGCACATGGCAGCCTCCCAACATCTCCAATGTGGCTCTTCCATGAACTGAGCCAAAATATACACTGTATACAAAAGTTCAGGACGTGTATATGTCAGAAAATCAACCGACAATATTGTACCAGACATCAAAGAACTCTTCCTTATCCTTGGCTAACTTATGATTTTGTTTAATCAGTGTATACACAAGCTGAGCTTGTAATAAACCTCAGTGGTCAGTCACAATATCCAAAGCATATATGCGTTGAGATAAATATAATACTTTCGAAGGAAGCGAAATATCAATAAAAAAGACTTTAAACAACGTAAGTCCTTGATGTGGAAACGTTGACTAAGATATCCTTTGAATTTCACAATTACCTTAGAGTCATTCCCACCAATAATGAAATCATCAACATAGATCAAAACACAAAACCATAAGTCTCCATATGCCAAAGTAATTAATGAATAATCAGAATAATCATTGTGGAAACCACACCCTTAAATGGAGTACTCAACTTTGAAAACCAGAAAATTGAATATGAAATCAAGGATACTGATATCTTGGCTACGTGGTGATTGTCGAAGTCCATATAATAAATTCATGAGTCAACAAACTTTATTCATATCTTTGGACGAGAATCCTGAAGGTAACTTCAAGTAAATTTCTTCACTAAGATCACCATGAAGGAAAGCATTATGAACATCCATTTGATAAACTTTCCACTTTTTCACTGTAACCACTTTCAAGAACATAAACATATTCGTCCTCTTGACAACTGGAGCAAACGTCTCATCATAATCAAATACCTCTTTATATCGATTTCCAAGAGCCAACAACCGAGCTTCAAACCGTTAAATGTCTCTAGTGGACTGCTGCTTAATTTTAAAAACACGACACTCAATCGCATGTTTTCCCTTTGGAAGATCAAAGGTTTCCCATCGTAATGAAAGCTGTAACCTCGCCGAACATCACAAATCTTCATCGTTTATTTTTTTAAAGCTTCAGAATATGTAGTAGGCTCATAACTAGCCATAATAGGAGAAAAAAAGCTCCTCTGCAAAACCAAATACTATCCCAGTTGACATAATCCAAAATTTGATAGGGGACCATACCTATCGGTGAAAACGCTGGAGCGCTTGGAGCAGGCAAGAGAGACGAGGGGTTAGTTGGAAAACGAGTCGTATAAGGCATAATCCTTTAACTTAGTAGATTGTGTGTGTTGTCTCTGTCCTCCTCTCAGCAAGGTCTCATCCGAATGTGTTGGAATAAGATCTTCTTGTTCCTCTGGTGAAAGATTAGGTGATATATCAATCATATAATTGTTAGGTTCAGAATCGAAAACTCTCCCTTACGTCCAACCTTACTAAAGATGAATCATTAGATGTATCCAAATATCTTCATCATCATAAGCATTCATATGTCCCATTATCAAGTTAGAACCAGTTCGTTATGTTGAGTGTGCAACACCAACCAAAGCCATTGGAAAGTTCGGTTCTTGAAAAACAACATCTCATTTTACAATGAAGTTTTCTTTGTCAATATGAAACACTCTCAAACCTTTTGGACCATAAGAATGACCATAAAATACTATGATGTTTGTGTTTCACATTCCCATTTTTCAAAAGGTATACACACACAACATTTGATGGAAGATACCCTCTATGGCAAAATATGACTTCAAACACATAAACTCACATTCATTATCTTTGTGCACAATGCAAACCCTTTTTTTATTAAACTGATGTTTAACCATAGAATTTTCTTTTAAAGTGTTCTGAAAACTTCACTCTACTCCATTTATATAACCAATACAACTTGTGAATAGTTATCTACAATCATGAGGAAATATACGGCTCGTTCAGAATAAAGAATTCGATATGCACCCCAATATCACAATGAGTTAAGTCTAAAGCACAAAAAATTAATTTAAAACTCTCATGAAAGCAATCTCTAGCTTTATTTTCTCTTAAACAAATATCACATATTGTTCCGGAATCAACTAATTTCCCAACATTAACAGAATATGATAATAAAGATCAAATATGACTAGAGGGATGTCACCTCTCGATAACATAAACACCCATGAACTCTTCACCTACTCCAATAAGCGTCTTCGAGGTGTGGTCCTATTAAAAATAAAAAGCTCATCGGTAAACGTAATTATTCATTTGATAACTTTAAGAAGCTTGGATACATAAATTAATGAACAAGTTAAGTAAAGGGAATAAAAATCCTCTCTTAACCACAAATATCCACCTTAACATAAATCACCTTGTTTAAAAGCCAATGTACTATCACCTTTAGATAACCCAATCGCACATAAAACAGTATCAAAAACATACTACATGTATTTGATATTTCATGTCATATGATGTGATGCCTTTATCTCATTAGTAAATTCTCCACATTCTATCTTATCGTTCAACTTCTTCCATTAGATTATGTGATTTGATATGAGTACAAGAAAGCGACTACATCATTCATTGATCATCATTCATAGTAGAGATCTACGATTAGAATTACCCTCATTCTTTGTAATAGTTATGATAGCAGCAACAACAACCTATGAAAATATTGTCACATCTGCTTGTCCCATTGTTCTTCTTCCATGGCCGAATCCACTAGCCACTCCTCCACCATGACTAAAGCGACCGCGACCTCCTTTGCCTCATCGATATCTTTCACTAAATCCTGACCTCTTTCAATTCACCATTCTGGATAGCTTTTAACGAAAAATAATCAGTGTTAACGGACCCATATTTCTCAAGGTAAGTGTAAGTCAAATATTTTTCATGTTGATGGAACAATGTGTTGTGTTTTTTAGTATTGGCTACAAAACCGACTACTTATGTAGATGTGTCTCTATTTCGCATATTTTTTGTTGTTTCTCTTCGTATATTATCCATTGATAGACTTTTGCAAGTTTGGTAATGGCTCAAGCTTGTTATTGTTGAGCCCATGGTCACAAATCTTGCATTTTCTAATCCATTCAGAAATGTATTAATTCGCTCCTCATCCTTATCTTCCTACAATAGTTTTTATAGTTTTTTATATCTCCAATTCATCTTACATCTTCTTAAGATTCACAAAATATGAAGTCACAAAATCTCTATTTTGTCTACAATTAGCTATCTCAGCCCGTAACTCGTTGATTCCTGGTCTGCTTCCTGCTAAGAATTGTAATATCAATTTTTTCCCAGAGAATGCTAGCTACATCAACCATTAATGTTGAAGTTTGTAGCGTCGGCTCAACATGTTCATTATCAAAGTCGCTAACATCGATTTGACCACATCCCTTTGTTCGACCTCTTCCTCTGTTTTAGATTTCATCATGATCACATCAGTAAAATCAATCTTCCTTTTGGCTCGCAAGGCATTCTGCACATTGCAAAATCTTCATAATTATTTCCTTTTAGTTGCACAATTGTGATCAAGTTACCCGGTCCATCAGATGGGTCGAGGTACGTCATAAGAGCTTTTTCGCCTCCCTTAGCGATTTATTTTTCCCTCCACCACAGTTTTGTTCCTTGTTCAACCCATCTTTTCTTCTAAGTTGATGAAGAAATTTTAAAAATTTAGGTTTGTTCAAATACCATGTAAAATAGAGAAAATAATGTTTTGTCTTATTATCGATGACATGTGGCGCATATATATACAAGTCTTTGTACAGCCCTAGAACTCACTTGTGGAAGTATAACATAATAATAAACATACTCTTAGACATTATTTTTCTTCTGTCACGACCTTTATACACACTATAATGTTTACATAGTTTTCCTCGTGGTAAAGTTGTTTTGGAAGACATATTAAAAAGTTATATAGTCTCAAATCTATTTTCTCCTGTTGGCATCCTGAATCTTTACACGACTCTCCATTCCTCTTTATCTAACACAACTTCTAACAGAGTGGTTTGTTCCTTATCATTGGTATCTCATGTTTTATCGGTTTTACTATGGGTTTTAGTTAGAAAATACGGTGTTTTATTATGTGTAAAAGTTCTTCTAGACTCGTTTGGTGCTATTTAATGAGTTTACAAGTTTAAGGTTATTTTGGAGAGAAAATAAACAATTCAGATAAAAAACAGACATTTTGGAATGCAGAATTGTGTAGAAGCGTCAGAAGTATTGCAATGGTTTATGGATTTTCTACTGTTAGATCGAGCCAAAATTTTGACACAAGATAATCTCATGAGTTAACTTTAATATGGAGGTGGTTTGAAGAAAATCTAGCGGTGCAATCAAGATTTATGGATATTTTTGTGAACACATGTCAAGTTTTCGACCAGAAGAAAAACGCACAAAAGAACGCAGAGTAAAAGTTTTCTAGAATGGAAAAGATCGATCAACCCACACTCCATGGATTCACCGATCCAGTGCAAGACATACTAAATTTCTAGAAAAATGGTCCAAACCCACCAGAAAAGACTCGACTCGACTCATATACTTTTATAGCATCCATACTCGTGTTTTAGTTTCTATTATGCTATTTTCTAAGTTCTAAAGGCGTTTTTTGTAAGCTAAAGGAGAAGATTTCTCATCCGTAGTTCGAATTGGAGAAGATTTTTGTACCCTCTTTTCATATTCTATACAATTATATGATGCTTTCCTTTGATGTATCTTATGATTGCTTTATGAATATGTGTGAGTAGTTCATCAATTGGGTTTAAGGTTTCTCAGAAGGGGATTTCTTGATTTGTTAATATTAGGTCATTAGATTTAGGGATTTCTCTTGTGGATATTCATCTATCACCATGTTTAATACTGAAATTAGACTCGCAATCTAGTTTCGGTTCTTAGGTTGTTTAACGTACCGAAAGGGCTTGTTTAAAGGCATGAAAAAGTGATTAGATGAGCAAATTTTCCTTAACCAATGGATGTTGATGTTATTTCTCTTTGTGAACATATCAAACTAGAATCTAATGCATGTCTAAAATATGAAATTCAATAGAAGTTAGTATTTAGGATTCCATAACCTAGGGAGTTAGCACTACGAAAATAGGTTCATTCTATCTTTGTGATTTGAGTTTAAGACGGTTCTTAATACCGATCCCTTATCAATTTATCCCAATCAACATTTAAGTGGTTTCGTGAGAATTCCATGTGCCTAATGCCTTTATCAATCGTTTTATAATGCGTATTCTTTGCTTTGCTTGCTCTCAATTCGTTTTTTAGACTTAACGGTTTCACAAACAATTCATCTTATTTGTCTTAGCCCGAAATTTGGCTTAAAATCCAACGTGTGATCTTTGGTTCTTGTAGATTTGATCATGTATTTACTATTGCATACTTTACCGTGCACTTACAATTAGTTTATCGGGTTAAAACTTGAGCTATCAAGATTTTGGCGCTGTTATCAGGGACCATTTGGTCACCCTAGGGTGTTGGGTCGATTGCACGACTACACATTTTTTATTTATTTTGCTTAACTTTTTACTATAGTTTTATTTCTTTATAGTTTTGATGGTCATGGAATACAATGATTGACACAGAAGGAAGACACTTTTGATGATGAGCCCTGCATCAAGCCACCATACGATGAAAGTATGCTTACACTGAAACCAAAAAAGCAAAATAGGATGAAGAAAGCAAGGAAAATTCCACGATGAAGAGGAGTACCTTAGCAACTATGATTCGGTTGAACCTCCTCGCATACAGGAAGCATTTGAAGGAAAAGAGCTTACATACTTTAAGATAATAATGGCTCATGCACTTAAAGAGGTAATATATTGGTTCCACTATGCCAACTCAAGGGTACATGCTAATAAACCTTTAAAATACATTATTTTGAAGATAGTCACAAGTTTTGCATTGAAGATGTAGCTTGTAGTTTGCATACTCCATTGTTCATTGATGAATGCAATGATTTGATATCTAAATCTCAAATGTTAGATGACCTAGGAGTAGAAAATCTTGCTTAGGATTACCATGATATTGTTTTGATATTTGAAATTTATGTGCTTAGATGATCATGAACCTGAGTTTAAATTTTCGATTCATGAAAAATCTAGATGTCTTCTTAAAAATCTTACTTTAAGGATGTGTTTAATGTAGATAAAATCTTGAATTAGATAGAGAATCCTAAGGTTGAGATAGATTCTACAAATGAGAATAATATGATGTACATGATTGATGGGGATGAAGTTAATTATTTTTTTATGAACACGTTTATGTCTGAGGTTGACTTTATTTTTCCATCGAATGCATTTGACTCTCTCGAGCATTTAGAAATAAAAGACCAATTCAACATCTCTGCTACATTGGTAGTGAGTTTCTTTGATGAGAATTCTATTTATTTGTTATGAAAAACCATGTTTGCTTTTGCACATATTATCTCTTTCCTTGATAGGAGAGGGACTAACCATGCATTGGCCCAACCTTTTGATTCATATCACAAACACATGCATCCTTAGTCAAGCTAACAACTTTAAACAAGCGTTGAGTGGGAGGCAACCCACTGGTTAGTTTTCTTTATATATTTTTCTTCTTCCATTTTCTTTCTTTTATTTACTTTCTCACCCCTCTTTTAGATTTTTTCTCACACCGAGACAGTGTAAGATAAGTCTGGCGAGGATGCGACTAATATTTTTTCTTTTATTTCTTGTGTGTCTTGATTTTGTCTTTTGCTTTGTTTATCGAGTCAAAATTGTGTTAGAGATTATGAGATTTTTCTCTGAGACTATTGTTGTATGCTTATGTGTTTCACTATTTACATATTGACCGTTTTTAAAGATTCTTTAGTGCATGCAAGCTAGAAAACCCCGTGACTAAACACCCCATTGGAAAGATTTGGACATCAGAGCTTTGTTGGTCATTGTTAGCTCTATTTTACTTGGACTAATCAATGAATTTTATTTCCTTTATAGGATTCGATATCATGAAATGGTTCGACACATTCAGAATTTCTTTCTTCCCATTCTATCACTCTTTTATAATCGTTAATGGTCAAACTCACCTTTAGTTTGGTACCACACATTCACCTTACACTTCCTTGATCTCCATTTATTCTTTATCATTGTCATATGTTGACACATGTGCAAAAACAAAGGAGAGAATAGTGTAGACATGATTTTCTATGCTGCTTAGATAGGATTGGAATTATCAGGGATTAGACACAGTTTTGTGTGTCTAAAATTGGTTGATAGAAATATGAGACACAACAATGGGTTTGATTGCATTTCTTCTTACTGTTTGGGTATTTCTACATGAGACTTATGTTATAAATTGATTCCACCCGATTTTGCATGTTGAAAAAAAGAAAAAAATCAATTAATTGTTTTGCATCGAAAAATGGAGTCGACGTTGTGTATATGATGTCTCGGTTTCTTATATACCCAGAAGAATATATATGTTTAATTTGGAGTTATGCTTTGATGTTTTGGTACTTTGGTAGTTCAGGGATCATGGTTATCAATATACCCTATTTCTCAGTGATTTTGCATAATGCATTGCAACCAATGCTGCTTTTGATACCCTAGATACTTAAGCTCCACCATCAAACTAGCCATTTTCCCTTTCCTAGCATGTTTTACCTAATGTAGGTGCCTCTGGTGAGAAGTTCACACAATTTTAAAGAATGTAAAGAGTTAATTAACGTGAATTGTGTAAAATTCAAAGTATGGATTGGGCTTGGTAAGTCATGGTTGTAATTCGAGGAGAATGTACTACAATTTATGGATTATGTGGTCAGCGACAAAGTGCAAAGTGTAATCTTATGAGGTTAAGTGAGTCCATGTGTTTCCAAACTTTTTATATTTTTTAGCTTTTTGTGTGTCTTTACTTGAGGACAAGCAACGATAAAGTCTGAGCGAATTGATATATCGTTTTTTTACTGGTTTTTACTATGTTTTTTAGTTAAAAATATGGTGTTTTATTATATATAAAATTTTTTATGGAGTCTATTGGGGCTCCTTAGTGTGTTTACAGGTTATATAGGTTGCTTCGGGGCGAAAATAAGCAATTCGGGTCAAAAATGGACATTTTTTAATGCAGAATAATTCTGAAGTATCAGAAATTTTGCAATAGTTGACAGAATTCCCACTGTTAGATCGAGCTGACATTTTGACTAAGATAGCCACGTGAGTTACCTTTTATCTTGAGGTGGTTTGAAGGAAATCTAACTGTACGATCAAGAGTTATGGACATTTTAATGAACACATGTCATGTTGTTGACTAGAAGAAGTACGCGCAAAAAATGCGGAGCAAACTTTTTCCATAATGGAAAAGATAGATCGATCCACACTCCACGAATCGACTGATCCAGTGCTCAACGCAATAAATTTCCAGAAAAGTGATTCAGACCCACCGAAAAGACACAAATCGAGTTGAACACTTTGTAGCACCTAGACTCGTATTTTAGCTTCTATTATGTTATTTTCTAAGTTCTAGAGGAGGTTTTTGAGTTTTGTAAGCTAAGGGAGAAGATTTCTCATTGGTACTTCAGATTGGAGAAGATTTTTGAACCATCTTTTCATATTCTATTCAATTACATGATGTTTTCTTTTGATTTCTCTTGTTATCGCTTCACGAATACGTGTGAGTGGTTCATCAATCGGGTTCAGAGTTTTCTTACAAGGGGAATTCATGATTTGTTGATATTAGGTTGTTAGATTTAGGGGTTATTTTGTGGATATTCATCTATCACCATGTTCGATGCTGAAATTATAATTGTGGCCTAGTTTCTAATCTTAGGTTGTTTAACGCACCAAAATTTTTTGTTTAAAGGTATGAACAAATGACTAGATCAGCAAAACGTCCTTACCAACAGAATTTGATGTTATTTCAGTTTGTGAACATATCAAACTCGAATATAATGCATGTTTAGAATGTGAAATTCAACAAAAGTTAGTTTTTAGTATTTTATAGCATACGGAGTTAGCACTATGGAAGTAGGTTGATTTTAACTTTGTGCATTGAGTTCAAGAGGGCTAGTAATCCCAACCTGTTATCAGTTTGTCTAATCAACACTGAACTGATTTCCCTAAAAAATCCTTGTACTCAATGTCTTTATCCATCGTTTTACAACTTGTATTATTTGCTTTGCTAGCTTTCAATTGCTTTTTAGACTTAAGAGTTTCACAAATAATTTATCTTATTCGTCATAACTCGAAATTTTGTATAAGACCCTACATGTGATCTTTTGTCCTTGTAGATTCGATCTCGTATATACCACTGTGTACTTTATTGTGCACTTGCAGTTAGTTTATCAGGTTAAAACTCGAGCTATCAGTCACTTTGTCATATTGTTGATAATCAAGACATGTTTTATAGTGCATGACGACATATTTAACCCACGAAAAAGACGAAAGATATCGAGCGAACAATAGTTATATATAAGGATAGGAGAGGGTCTAGCAGATACATACATGTCTTAAAGATCAAATATTGAAAAAGAGAATGTGGATTATTTATACTCCTTCAGTCTCCCAATAAAAAGTCTTTAGAAGTTTTATATTTATGTTATAAATATTGTTGATTTATATTTTATAAAAAATATATTTTTAGCGTTATTATTTTACCGTTTTAATTGGAGGTAGAATATTTTTCATAATATATTAATAAAAATAAAACCAAATTATAAAAAATCTACTTTTAGCGCTATTATTTTAACGTTTTAGTTGGAGATAAAAAATTTCATAATATATTAATTAAAATGAAATCAAATTTTCTATAGTTATTTTAATTTGCAATGGAGCGAATGTATATGTTGCAAGAAAGGGTAGTGACGTTCCAAACAGATTCTACAGAGCTTCTGATGATGGTAGCGAACCTAGAGAATTGGTCAGTTTTTCAACGCAACTAGCAGAGATCCAGAAGCTAACATCTCTTTTCACCTTAGTGGATTTCAAGTATTTTCATCAATTAGTTAATTGGAAGACCGACGAGTTAGCGCCAGGGGCAGATCCAGCAAAGTTTTTGTGTGGGTGCAAAAATAGGTGAAAAGAGAATTTGAATCTCATACCTCACAGAACTGTTGGGTGTATCTTTACCACTTTAATGTCTTTGTTTAAAGTGAAACAAAATATTATTTTAAATGTTAATGAGTTCACTTGCACCCAGAAGCCCAAAAGTAGATACGCCTCTGGCTAGCACGCAGTGCAAGGTCGAGGTTATCTATTTTTGATTATGTAAACTCTATACACCGGTTTGGATTACCAATTTTTTTTAAATTTTTTAATGTTTCTATTGAAAAAAATAATTATTTTAATTTATGCGAACAATTGTAAAACTTAAACAATTTTAGCCTCCAATTAATGTAAAACTAACAGAAAAAAAAACCAGTAACGAACGTGATGAAAATGTCGTGCAAAGAACTAAGCTGAAAATTTTCATTTCTCTCTTTGAACTCCACGACCATTCCACCAACACCAACTAGAGGCTTACATGGCGCCAAGTGATCTGAGAGTAACACTGCATGTAAAACCCTTGTTCCTCATTGAACAGATGTTTTACTGATGTGTGTCATCGTCGGTATAAGATTCCTAAAATCTATTCAGGCAACCCATGATCAAAATTCAAACATACATCCCTAGCGGAGTTAGTTCTCGACCAACCTACCTAAGCTAAAGTTGCTAGTTGGTCCATTTCGGACCATTATTTCGTTCAAGTAAAGCTTAGATTGATTAGCTCGACAATTTTCATATATTATATACAATATTCACTAAATATCATACAATCATTACAACATGATGAACCTATTGCTCCAAGAATCCGTATATATATAAAACAAACATATACATAGTAAAAATTTTCAAAAACTACACCGATCTCACACCTCCTTAATGTCCAAGGTCAATTCGTTATTGGCTACATGCAAAACAGAGAGTCTATTGCTAAATGAGTACGACGTCTTGAGAAAACAGCTTACCACACAAGTAGCACACAAGGACAATAAACAAACATTAAGCATATCATAATTAAAGCAATTAAGCAACCCAAACACCCACTCCTCATCTGAGTGGATAGATCATCACAGATCATTTAGCCTTGCCATTTGCCATTGGTAATCCAATTTGATATACAGTCCACCCCATAACACACTTTTGCACAGATCGACTCTAGGTAAAAATCTAAAAAGACGATGGACGATTCACCAAACTTTGCTGCAACGTCATGCAACCACATGATTGAGGATATAGGTCCTATCACTATGTCATTGTGTCATGTTCGAAACTAATTTTCGTACACCATCAGATAAGGCACGACCTACAAGTGGATACCATTGACTTTTATACACTCCTTTTGAGTGTCGTAATCTCACAGATCATTCCTCAATAGAAGTATGAGGCTCTACGGGTCCTCCACCAAACGAATTTGTTATAACATAATTAATCATATTAGACCATCCGAGCCAAACGCCCGTATGATAATTCAATAATAAACAATTAAAGTCTTGATTTCAGAAACATCTTATACACCCGAGTCGAGGCTCAAACATTATGAACCAATATCTGTCACAATCATATTCATCACATAATTATCATATCATCAAACAACCAACCTAATCGTGCATGAATCAATCAATGTTGTTGTTTTACAGGCACTAATTGTACATTTAACAATCAAGTCTATAACCGAGACTCAAGTGGAGCTTATGGACAGACGGTTTCATAGGTTTGGATAGGTCTAGCCGTTAATGAAACTTTTGCAAAGTCTCAGACCTCAAACACCTGAAACTTAGTCCCAAAAATATATTTCTTGATGTTCTGTAAGTCGTAATTGGGATCCAAACATATTTCTATACTAAGTTGATTAAACTAAAGAGAAAAGCTCAAGTCATAAAACTTACATATGGATTCGTGTTTCGATTAGCTACTCTACGGTCAGATTCTGTTTACCACGTTTGGATTTTGTTTCTATGGGGGTATGGGTAGAAACTAAGGGCTTCTAAGGGTATTTATAGAGGGAATGACTAAAGGGTGAGGTTTTAGCTCGACGAAACGGTGGTTTGGCGAAAGAGATGGTGGTAACGGTTGGACACCCTGACGTGTTCGCATGCCGACATGTGTCTAGCTGCTTCACCACAAGCTATTGAAGCATGCATACAAGCATAAATATTCAAGCAATTATCACAACACTAAATAGCTAAATAAAATATTTAGTTTTCCATCGTCCCGATATTTATCAAGAGTTATCACATTCTCCTAGTGCATTAGTGTGTCGAACAAAATATATCTTCAGGAGATTAGAGGTAACTCCTCAACGTTATCCTTTACACTTTTCATCATCACATGTCATAGTTCAATTCCATTATCTATTTACATAAACTATCTTATTCTTATATCGTATATTTATATTTCATATCTTCTAGGATTCTTACGTCCATCCCATGACTTACTTCTGATTCTCTGATAAGTCTTCTTACCATCTTATTGTCTTTCGTACTTTTCTCTTATCCACATTTTTCTTCTGATTATTTCATCATTCTCTTTGTCACACTTATGTATATATAATCATTCATCACCTCATATTTATTTACCCTTTTGCTTCAAACTTTGCTTCTCATGCTCACTGGTTCCTATATCTATCATTCAATTCTCCTAATTCTATTATCCTAGTTCTACCATTATATTCTATCAAGCCTTTTATCAATTTTAATCCCGTTATTACCGCATCTCAATGTGTATTCGCCGTTACTTATTCATCCTTGTTCATCTTCTTTTTCTTTTATTTTCCCTCCTATGGAACACACTCTTATCTATCTCTTATTCCTTTCGTAGCTTCTTGATCTTGTGAATCTTTTTTATGCGTTCACGTTAAGCATTTCGACAATAGTCTATTCAATAGTCTCCACATCCTTTCGGTTCTTCCTTTTCCTTATGATTCACTAAGCTGATTTATCCCTTACATAATCTTACTTTTTCATAGTGGAAATTGTATCTTTTTTTCCACTTCCTTTTAATCTCAACTCACGATTTATAACTTTCTGGTCTTATAATACCCCATTAACACCTTATAGCGTTGTAAGATTTTCAATGGTCAGAATCGCATCTTTTTCCTTTATCTTCATTCTACTCCATATATATCTCATCCATATCTCAAACACATATGTTAATTATGTATCCTTTCAGCACATCATCTTCTTTTGTCATTTCCTTAATCAATCAATCCTTAAGGTTTATCCATCTAACTCAATATCATGATCATCAGTTTGCTATATTGCCTCACGTTCATCAACATACTATAAACACTTTAACCATAATCAATGTCATTAATATGTAAATTGATTCTACCTCTTCTCTAACGTTCTTGCTTCTATCACTTCCACACGATTTTTCTCTTAATAGAATCCATCTACCGTACTTCCCAATGTAACTTAGCATTATAATTCTCAGCTTGTTTCCATCTTTCAGTAATGTTTCATTAACTTCTTTATTTATTTGGTTCTCTATGCTTCCATACTTCATTGATGTCACAATACTTACCCTTTCAACTGTTTCCTCACCACTTTAAAATAATCATTCATGAGGGCTTACTAGTTGTTATATTCTCTCATCATAATTTAACATTCATCCTTCATCATCAACTCGAGTTAAGGTTTAAGGTAGGGTTTTTTAATTTTCACGCTTACACTTTTATTTTCATAAAAGCTTTCTCGGACTCAACTAGTTGTATCAATATCAAGACACTAACGACCCCTTCAAGGGTGTCGAACGAAGCATAGGTGTCTCTATCACCTATTCATTTCTCAAACACTTTTCAATCATTCATTATCATCATATACTCACCATAGTCCAATTCATCACATATTATTCCCAATCAACACCATATATACCAAACAACATGTACTACTATCATGCAACTACCACCACACCGATGATTATGCTTCTATCATATATTTCTATCATGCAATAACTCAATTCACACGGAAAAGGGAATACATAAATAAATGGCAGAGAGTGTGACGGTTCAACCTGATCTATATCCCTACCATGGCCTCCTATCTTAATAATTAGATGCCAACGGGGCGGGTCAGCTGCCTTAGGGCTTGAATATGCGTAATAACTACTCCTACCACATATCGTACATACCATAAATTGAGGAAAAAAGTATGGGTCTCATATGTTGGGAAATCTAGAAGCCCTAAACTCATGTCGTCTATAATAGTATCATATGGTTAGTGCCTCTCGTGATGGTACAGTCTTCTGGGCCCCAACACGAGTGGGTGGTCCTCTTCGGGTAATCGACATCCCCATACAGTACAACAAATGTGGTAGCATGGATTCAATGGTCGTGATGTGGAGGCTATGTAGAACTCGTAACTGCTTCTCCAAAGGTTAAACGTGCTTATACCTCCGACTCCTCCGAGCACAGAGATCCATGCTTATATCTACTAGTCCCGATGAAGTCGTCAGCAGAAGATGTATCATTCACCAACTATGCGGATAAAACCTCAAATGAGTTTGTCTCCATACAAGATAGTTCGTGTGTGTCTAAACCTCCGGGGTGCTCTAGCAGTGTGCCCACCTCGCACTGCTATCGGTATCCTACCATGTATATGTCACAACATATGCACAATAAACAAATGTATATACTAATCTCAATCTATATACAAGTAAATGAGACGATCGACTTTTTTTTCCTTTTTCGACCCTTTTGACTTGATATAACAATAAAAACTAAGTATCAAAAAACTTGGAAAACCATACTCTCATACCTACTTCGTTGTAACTCCCCCGTTCTTCGTTAAAAAGAATTCTACTTGATGTGCGTCTGAATCCTCAGCATGAGGTTCCTAAAACCCATTCAAGAAACTCACGAATGAAATCTACACACACATCTCTAACATAATTAGCTTTTAGCTGACCAATCTAGGATAAATATGCTAGATTTTTGTCCCTCACCATGACTATGTTTAGGGGAAATTTAGGTTTTTAGTTTGCTAAACATTTTTATTTATATATACGATATTCATAAAACATCACACAATCGTTATAACATGATGATTTTAGTGCTCCAAATACATGTATGTTATATAATACAAGCATATATATATAGCAAAAAGGGTCAAATAACTACATCAATCTCACTTCTCCTCCATACCCAAAAACACTACATCGATCTCACGTCTCCTCCAGGCCCAAGGTCAATCTGGTACCGGTTACCGGCATAACAGAGAGTCTAGTAAGTAACTATTTTGCTTAGAGAGTAACATAATCTAAAGGAAACATAAAAATTTATAGCTAAAGCGTCACAACAAGAAAAATAAATAAAAATTAGACATAAAATAATTAAAGCAGCCAAGTAACCCAAGCATTTATCCTCGCTCTGAGCGGTTAGACCATCATTGATCATCGAGGCTTACCCTTTGCCATAGGTAATCCAACCCGATGTCCATCCCATCCCATATCACACTTTTTCACGCATCGAATCTAGGTACAAAGTCTAAAACTTCGATAGTCGATTCACCATTCTTGTTGCGTCGGCATGTAGCCACACGGTCGAGGGTAGTGAGACTTATCACCGTGTCCTCTCTGGAACTAATTTTGGTATGGTGCCAAACAAAGCACAACCTACGAATGGATACCAATGAATCTCATGAAATCTCACAAATCACTTCTCAACAGAAGTTTGTGGCTCTAATGGGTCCCCACCAAGCAGACCGTTGCAACATGCTCAAACATGTTATATTCATTGAGCTAAAGACCTAAATGATATAATCCAATGTCACACAATTAAATTCATGACATCATAAATGTATTATATCCTACCCTCCCTCCCCTGAGTCGAAACCCCATGTTATACCCCCGAGATGTTATTCTTATAATTTTCTATGTGACTGATAGAGTTTATATTTCTTTCCAATCAGCTCCTCCACTCATCCGCTTTAACCAAATGACCTTAATCATTCAGTCACAATTTGGCCAACAACCTTGATCATGATCTAACAATTTGACAAATGGCCTTTTCATCAATAAACTCGGCCACCAGCCTTAATAATCCACTAACAACTGCAAACTAAAATTTAATCATATTTCAATCACTCACTTGACCCTAACATGAGATTACAGTAACACACTCAACATAGCCTTTCGGTTACGTTTGTCAGGTTGAAGTAGCAGTTTCTGACACCTCTTGATGCCTTAGCAGTCAGATCTTCCTCCCAGTCACAGTCAGATCAATTTCCCAGTCCTAGTCGAACCAATCGCTTAATCTTGTTCGGATCTGTCGTATTGCCTTAGTTTCTCTCGGCCAATTCTTTGTGAAATATCCTAAGTCTTTCTGTTCTTCTTTTTGCGTAAAATGAGATAAATAACCGTCCAACTTGTTAAAACGACATTTTGGCCGAGTAAGCGATCTCACCTTGAAGTTTAAATTGTAGAATTTTTCTCGCGTAAAGCTTCTACGAAAATATTAAGTCCTTGATCAGCTTCCTTGTCTGGATCCGACGAGATAACTGCCATGTCTGCATTATAAAGCCCTTGTCTCATTTCTCACTAGTCCTGACCAGATTATACAGTCCATGCTGATTTGCTCAGCTCAGTCAACAAAGTCACACTTAATTGTTAGTCTTGTCCAAAAGATCTCGAAATCTTGCCTTATGCTCATTTCAGCTCAGCCATTCAGTCCAGTTAGTTCATTCTAGCTTCAATCCTTGGACCAGGCTAAGTTTTTCTCTAATCAACTCGAGTATTTGGATTTCCTTGATTGGTTCCTAGCTCAACCATCCAGTGTACCCACTTTTACGAAGAATGCTTCTCGAATTTGGCTTATTCTAGCCACAAGACTTACCAAGCCCCAATCCTTGTTCTAATTTCACGAGCACGGGTGTTATAACTCTCCCAATTTAGATAAATCATCCTCGAGTCTTAGACTTTTCGGATTCCGCTTTTTGTTTCTCAGACCACTTAGGAAATTCAGCCTTCATCCTCTCTTATGGTCCCAGGTTGTTTCCTCTTCACCATCACAGTCCCAAGTAACTCAGATCATTTTGATCTTTCTCTTTCTTTCTGCCTTAACTTTTCTGCATGAAATCATGATAGATCTCCCATCAATGGTCAAATTTTCCTTCAAATTTGATGGTGGTTTAGAAGCCACATTGGGTCTATCACATATACATTTCTTTGGCATCGAGACACTGTGAAATGCATCCATTGATGGTGATAGTTCCAGTTTGTAAGCCACTTTTCCAATTCTTTCCAAAATCTTAAATGGGACCATATATAAGACATAGAATTGATACCTAAATATTGAGAAGTACAGTAAGGGCTTGGAGAATAATTTTTACTTTCTAACAATAGAACTATTTAACTATTTTGAGTAAAACTTCAAAATCTCAATCATGTAAAAAAAATTTAGAAAATTAATTAATATTTTATTCGTTTATAAATTTTTGCTAGGAGGTTTTCACTTGCCATAATAGTTTTTTTTTTTTTGGTCACGACTTGCCATAATAGTTTAATTGTCTCTTTTAGAGAGTGTAATCAAATATAATTCTTGCACAAGTCTCTGGAGACTAAAATACTCATGTTATTTTTGGTACAACGCAAACCATTTCAGAAAATCACCAACTTTGACTCTAACAAATCGTTTATATTCTATTAACATACTATATCACACCTGAAGAAAAAAAATAAGAGAGGAATGAGCAATTCAAAAAAGTCATTAAATAAGAATGCACACAAAAACTATCACAATCAAATATTAATTAATATTCAAAAGCCTAAACTTAAATCATACATCAAACATAGTGCATATGCGCACTCACACGCAAAGACTCACATCTAAGATAAGTGGTAAAACAGACTATGTAAATTGGACACTTCTCATTCGCATAAGTAACACACACCACCCTAACCGGCAAAACGCTTCTTGTTGGGGCAAGTACTCATAAACCATACCACTCTAGACACTTTATCAATATAAGTTGATTAAGTGATCATATTTTGTACTATCCTAAATTCATTCCTCGCTCATTAGTTAAGGCTTGTGTAGACTTGATATATTATTTCCTCTATTACCTTCTATCATATGCCATGTGATATTTTAACACATCATACAACACACAAGCTCCTCTTATACCTTTCATGTGAACCATGCATAATAACTAGAACGAACCTTTTACGAGTCATGAATGCTTCTCAATATGTTTAAACCCACTCTCTACTAATATTTGAGCCCACAATCCTATTATCACACAACTCAAAGAGATGCTTGTGCATCCCTACAGAACTAGCTCACTTAATTACATACATAACTCTTTCGTACTTGTTAACCAATATCGGTTGAATCTAATTATTCACTTAAACAAGTATACTACATTCTTTCACAACTCACATAACACATCACCAAACTTCACAACCAGAATCCTAACAAGCAACTAACTACTTATGTTCGGTTATCAAACAACATTGTATTATATATATATATATATATATATATATATATGCTTCTCGATATGTTTAAACCCACTCTCTAGTAATATTTGAGCCCACAATCCTATTATCACACAACTCAATGAGATGCTTGTTCATCCCTACAGAACTAGCTCACTTAATTACATACATAACTCTTTCGTACTTGTTAACCAATATCGGTTAAATCTAATTATTCATTTAAACAAGTATACTACGTTCTTTCACAACTCACATAACACATCACCAAATTTCACAACCAGAATCCTAACAAGCAACTAACTACTTATGTTATATATATATATATATATATATATATATATAAATGCTTCTCGATATGTTTAAACTCACTCTCTAGTAATATTTGAGCCCACAATCTTATTATCACACAACTCAATGAGATGCTTGTGCATCCCTATAGAACTAGCTCATTCAATTACATACATAACTCTTTCGTACTCGTTAACCAATATCGATTGAATCTAATTATTCATTAAAACAAGTATACTATGTTCTTTCACAACTCAAAAACACATCACCAAACTTCACAACCATAATCCTAACAAGCAACTAACTACTTATATTCGGTTATCAAACAACATTGTATTACATATATATATATATATATATATATATATATATATATATATATATGT
>OVAN01007501.1:0-19572 GCA_900406275.1 Anastatica hierochuntica | reverse complement strand
TGCTGTGCACTTGCAGTGTGATTTAAGGGTTAAAACCTGAGATATCAGAAATCGAAACGTTAAGGCCATGTATTAACGCATTAACATCAATAATACGATGATTAGAGAAAGAAATATGAAGATTAATCTCATTATTATATAAAATATCAAGTCCACCACTTAACCCAATAGGATCCACGGTATACAAGTTATTATAACCAAAACGAAGTTGAATTTTTTTTAAAGATAAAAAAGATTGTTTTGTTTCCGAAAGAAAAACAATATCCGAACGAAATTTATTCCAAAGCGTGCCCAAATGATCAGTTGTCAAGTCTCCTCCTAGAACTTGACAATTCCAGCTCAAAATCTTCACGGATTAGCCGGTGGATTCAGGAGAGCCACCATTCCTTTCTTAAGATTCATGGGACGCATCACTCCTCTCGTGCTCCCTTTTAACGCGCCACCTAACTCCTTCGTTCCTGTAACACGAGACAATGTGCCTTTATTACCATATAAACCCCTAACAGATCTACCATTAACATCCACTCGCTTTTGAGGCGAAACCAACTGCATCATAGTCATTTTCCGTAAATTCATCCCTTTAATCCTATCCGGACTCTTACTACGCTTAAGAGGTCGTACCTTCCTATTCTCTAAAGAAATTGCATTTAAGTCTGATGTTAAACCAGCAATTGCTAAACCAGAAGCCAAACAAGGTCTAGATATACCTGTATTAACTTCCAGAGAGGAATCTGGAATCTCCTGGGAGCCCGAACCATCATCACTTTTAAAACCAGAACCGTCCACCTTAATGACTGCCTCCAAATCTGTTGTCCAAGCTTCCATATCTAATCCCTGTTCAGGATCAGCCAAGGCCTCACCTGAGTTCAGCTGCCCGCCATCTTCAGCTACACAGCCTCCAGCCTCGGTCAAATCAGTAGCAACCAGCTCACCTTCCTCTACCAAGAGGTCATCATCTTCCAGCAGATTCGCAAATTGGTTAACATTTGAAAAGTCCGATCCGACCCCCTCATCCATAGTCCTGGCCTTGTCATTACCTTGCATAGGCAATGTCTGTTGCCCTGACTCTTGCACCACGTGATCCATAGCTGAACCAGAGTTCACAGAATACAAGGGTTTTGGCCAATTGGAATTTCTTTTTGGCACATACGCCATACGACTATCCTTATGCCGAACCTCCTGTGAATGCTTCCGATAATTTCCGTTATGATGCTGTTTAGATCGTGCTCCCCGTGAAGCACCTCCATAACCCTCCCGTTTCCTCACTTTATCTGCGTATGACTCCCGACCGCTACCCTGCGCAGCCACTGATTCTGTTAAAAACCGCTCACTTCCCTGTTTCTCCACCAAGTCAAGATCCAGAGCACGCTTCACCGGTAGGCGCCTAGACCCTGGTTTGACTACCTCTTCTCCCCGAGGATTAACCCTGGCAGCAACATCCGAAGACTGTACCTGCCCCACCTGTGAGCCATCTGTCTCCAGACAGGATTCTTCAGCGTGCATTAGCATATTGCAGCGCTTGCAAAACCCAATTAGTTTGTCATAGTGAAGGCTCACAGTAATTTCCTCACCATGATCAAACGGGACCACGACCTTGAAAACGAGAGGCTTGAAGCCATCCACAGTCACCAACACGCTACCAGAATCCTCATCCACTTCCTTTACCTCTCCAAGGGAATTACCCACAACTCTAATTGTTTCTTCTTCCCACAAATGCATTGGTATGTCACCAACTTTGACCCAAAACGAAATGGCAGATGGATACGAAGCAGCAACCACCGGCTCCCATCTCACCAGAGAGACCATCCACCCATCAAAATGATAGGGGCCGAAGTTCAGAACATCTTGAATATCCCTCTCACTCTGAAAATTAAATTGAAACTTACCACATCCTAGATCACCTCCCTCTACCATACCTTCTAATTTCCAGATCTTTGGGAGGTTCGCAAGAAGATTTTCCATCCTTTGAACCTCTTGATTCATCAACCGACCAATAAGGGTTAACGAAAATTGTTTTACCCTTTTAGCAATCCCTGTAGCCCATAGTCGCACCGAAGCAGTTCGCACCACTGGCAGCTTGTTCACTGCATTCACTTGAGCCATGGATAACCGAGACAGACAAACCTTGAACCAACCAAGACCAAAGCCAGACCCCAACCTCTCGGCAGGATCAGAACCAGAAGCAACCGTAAGCCGAAGAAAATAACTAGGAGACCAAAGGATTGTACTTAGAACCAGGGATAAAGAACTAGGAACTTGACCTCCCCAAACCTGGAAGCTCTGAGAATATATACAACCAAGACATCGGCTTTGATGCTGAAGATTACGATGATTGATACCCAAAGAACGCAAGTAAATCCCTGAAAATCCCTTTCAGAGATAGCCTCCCCATCAGTGTTGCTTAAACAGATCGCAGATCTGCGACCATGATACCCACTTTCCTTTTGCAGGAACGATGGAAGAAAGAGGAGATCCACCCTCGAGATTACCTCCTCAACCTCACCTAAGCTGCCATAAATGGAACCCAAGACACAAGCTCGCCAAATCCCCTGAGAAGATTTCCAGTATCTTCCCAATTTCCATCTTGATACGAACCTCAACACCGCGGGCTTTGGACCTGCCCGAAACAGATACCAAATCCAACCAAAAAACCTCCAATCCTCATCGCTGAGCAGCCGACCACCGCCGCCTAGCCACCACATCCAACGCCGCCACCGGCAAATTGAGAAACCCTAGTTTCAAAGAGATAGCGAAGTCGCCATAGAGAGAGAGCGTTTCTTGGTTTTTGAAATTATATTTTATTGGGTTAAAAAAATCTATTTAGCTAATTTTCTATTTTTTTGTGAAAATTGATGATATTTTTCTTTTTAATTTAAATATCATATCTTCTTAGCCGAATCTATGGTTTATATTTTTGAATAATAATAATAGAATATTTTAATAAATTACATATCATAATTTAAATGCAATGACATTTGATGTAAAGTATTTTCATACAATACTTCTCATTTAATAAGATAGGTATTGTATATTTTATGGTGAAAAACATTATATTATATTAATTGACAACTTTAATAAACACTACTAATTAGTTTTGTATACTCACAATTTTTATTTTTGCATTCTGGTGGTTTTTATGGTTTTTACGTTATGGTGTTATAGTTGTTATGGTTTGTAAGGGGTTTTGTGATTTTTGTGCTTTTTATACCTGTTGCGGTTTTGGTGGTTCTTGTGATATTGGCGGTTTTTTTTATGTTTTATGTGGTTTTGTGAGTTTTACGGGTTTTTCGGTTCTGCAGTTCTGACAATCTTTTTTTGTCTAGTTTTTGCGATTTTGAAGGTTTTAACGGCTTTTGCAACTTTGATGATTTTATCAGCTTTTGCGATTTTGACGGTTTCTATAGTTTTAATGGTTTATGCGGTGTCAACGCTATTTGCGGTTTTTCTGTTTTTGATAGTTTCAATTTTGGCGGTTTTAACTTCTTTTGCGTTGTGATGATTTTTGTGGTTTTCGGTAGTTTTCGTTGTTTTGGTAGTTTTTATAAGCTTTAAATTCTATTTGTAGTCAACTTAAATATCTCTTATATTTAAGGGTTATTTATGTAAAATGTCTCTTATATTTAAAGGGTATTTTGGTTTTCAAAAATTTAAAATACAAAATTTGCATCCAAACTCTACTTTTTACGGCCTCTTAAATATCTAGATTATTGCATTTGAACATTTTAAATTTTTTGATATAACATTTGGACGCAAATTAAAAATAGTCAAATGAAATGCATAAAGATGTAAACACGAACATGACTACATCTTATAAATAAAAAAGGGAAAATTAGTTAAATATGTTTTTTTAACCATATCTTTGTGAATATAATTGTTTTTAGATTGTTTAAATTACTATATTAACCTTTCTAAGATTCTAACAAATATTATTTGGTTATATATTTAATTTTACACGTTAAAACGCTCCATGAATCTCTTGGTGAAAAATTGATACATGAAGTGCAAAAGTAAAATTAAAAGGTTGAGGGTGGAGAATTTCTAGAAAACCAGAAGAAAAAGTTAGTGTCATTAGTTATATATCTATAAAACGAAGTTTTGGTTATGAATATGTAAAAAAGACCATACCAATGATTTTCTTTCCTCTATAATCAGGCATACTCTGTTATTCTCAAATTTCAGGGCGCGATTGTGTAATTTTTCGTTCAAGAATCAAGGTAAGATTTTGATTCGTTATAACTTCATGATTTTGTACGTAGAACACAAACTACCTAATCGTGAATTACCTAATCTAGAACAGTGTCTAAATTACATAATCTAGAATACACATTAAGCTACATAATCTAGTTAATATATCTTAAGGTTAATATAGTTACCGTTCTCATAAGCTTCAAATCATTTTAGTCAATTCCTAATTCATATCAGATTTTATTTTTTTTTCATTTTTTTGTCGACAATTGGATCGACAAGTCTTGATCCATAACCAAATAACCCTACTACGCAGGACAACACGACTAAGTAGAGTCGAATCCCGGTGGGATGATCGTAGAGACGGACCTTTAACCACATAACCTAAAAACACTTCTCTTTTTTTTTTTTCATTTCATAATATTTTAAATGTTGTTATTATTCATTATTAATTATTTAGAACAAATAAAAGGGTATCATGGGGTTTACATTATTAAAAAAGCATAAGTTCCCAAATCTCTTAAAGAAATTATTAATTACATGAGACATGAGTTAAAAAAAAATCTATTTAGCTAATTTTCCCAATAAAAAGTTTCCTAAGAGTTTTATTTTGAAATCTTTTCGATTATTTTGGTTAAGACAAGTATATAGGAATTCAGGAAGAAAAATAGAAAATAAATATTATCTAAATATTTGAGAATGCGTAAAGTCGTACTATGATTGAAATTTTGAAAGTAAAAGCATTCAATTTTTCTTTTTATTTCCGAGGAAAAAGCAAGCACTCACACACTTAACCGTTTCGTCTTCCTTCTCACAATAAAGAAAAGCATGACTTGAAGTCTTCTCTTGTTTACAAAAATTGAACGTAAAGCCTTCAAATGAAGAGGTCTTTGGATTGCAGGAACAAAGTTGAAAAGATGAAGAAGTCGTGGGAAGTAAAGGAAACCAAGAAGGAGAGAATAGTTAAAGGAAGAGATCTAGTTGATGTTGTCTTCTCTTGGTCTCTTCATGATGTGCTAAACTCAAATCTTTACAAAGGACAGGTTCTGTATTTTTCTTAAGAACTAAGATACTCTTAAAACTCTTTACTTACCTTGGTGTTTTGGTAATAGGTGAATAAGATTCCTAACACGTTCTCATCAACCACAGAGTATTTTAAGTCCTTTGTTGATCCGATTATTGAGGAGACACATGCTGGTTTGTTGTCAAGCATGGAAACACTAAGACGATCACAATCTTTCAAACTTTTGGATATCAAGCCAACCAAAGATTTTAAACCTCCCAAGAATCTCTATTATGAGGTTACTTTGCATATAGTGAAATACAATATGACCAATCAAAAACAGCTAGAGTTCAATGATCTCATTGCTGTTACTTATAAGAGACCTACTCGAATTGATGACTTGAGATGTTCCAATGAGCCTCATGTGCTGGCTCTTGTTTGCGGTGTGAACGAAGATAATCCACATTTGATTACTATATTGGCTTCAAAACCCGTTATTTTCGAGGATTATAACACGCAAACAACGAAGAGAGGAAAGGGTGTGAAGGAAAGCCTAACCCTCTTTGGGGTTTATTTGATCAACATGATGACTAATATTCGTATTTGGAGCGCACTGCATCCAGATCCAGAAGGGGGAAACTTGAAGCTTATTTCAAGTGTATTCCAAAACAACAATGAGGTAATTCAAATAAATTTCGATACAAGGAATCAAAACTGTATCTTAAAACTCTGTTTCTTCTGTAGGCTGAGGGAGGAGGCTGTGTCATCTGCCAAGAAAGTAGTGAGAGTGTAGTGTCAAATCACATACTTCCATTTAAACTCAATTCATCTCAGGAGGATGCGATATTCGGATTTCTACAAGTTAAAAATTGCTACCATCGCAACAATATCAAACTTATATGGGGACCGCCGGGCACGGGGAAGACGAAAACAACAAGTGTTCTGCTTCTAAATCTTCTGAAAATGAGATGTAGGACACTGACTTGCTCTCCAACTAATTTAGCTGTTTTGGAAGTTTGCTCAAGGCTTGTGAAGTTAGTCTCTCAATCATTGAGGTTTGGTGGGTATGGTCTTGGAGATATTGTGTTGTTTGGTAATAAAGAGAGGATGAAGATTGAAGACCGGGAGGATCTTTTCGATGTCTTTCTTGAATACCGAGTTGAGGAGCTTTATAAATGCTTTATGGCCGTGACTGGATGGAGAGCAAATGTAAACCATATTATCTCTTTGCTCAGTGATCAGAAACAAGTTTATAACCGGCACTTGAAGAAAGATGATAACGGTTGTGCAAATGAAACACATCTCCCGTTCAAGGAATTTGTGCAGCAGAGGTTTGGTAAACTAAGAAATGATCTAGAGCTTCAGTTTCAAACTTTATACCTGCATTTACCAACCTCTCTGCTCTCGTATCAAGTGGCCGAAAAAATGAATCGCACTAATGATATCCTAAGAACTATTATGATTTCTAATACGTTTTGGCGCCGAAAAAAGCAATCTTTCAGCAAAGATTCCGTTAAAGAAAAAAGCAGATTGAAGAATGGTACAATAAAGAATGAGTGTCTAAAGATGTTGAGGTCGATTTGTGAAAGTATTGATCTTCCGGATTTTATTGGGAAGTTTGATCTTAAAATGCTTTGCTTAGCAAATGCATATCTGATTTTCTGCACAGCATCAAGCTCTGCCAAGCTACACATGAGTAGTCCAATACGACTACTTGTGATCGATGAAGCTGCTCAGTTAAAAGAATGCGAGTCAGCGATTCCTTTGCAGCTTCCAGGACTTCAACACGCTATTTTGATTGGCGATGAGAAGCAGTTACCTGCAATGATCCAAAGCAAGGTTTGTTTGTTACTAATTATTTTGTCTTCTTTCTTCAACATTGGTTACTAAAGAGAAAAAAATAATACATAGATTGCTTCGGAGGCTAATCTTAGGAGGAGTTTGTTTGAAAGATTGGTTTTCTTGGGACATAAAAAACATTTGCTAAACATGCAATATCGGATGCATCCTTCGATTAGTATTTTCCCAAACAGAGAATTTTACGGTATGAAGATTTTGGATGCTCCTTTTGTGAAATTGAGAAGCTATGAGAAAAACTTTCTTCTGGAGAAAATGTATGGACCTTACTCATTCATCAACATAGCCTATGGAAGAGAGCAGTTTGGAGTAGGATACAGTTTGAAAAACATCGTAGAAGTCTCTGTTGTGGCTGAGATAGTCTCAAAGCTTTACTCAGGTAAACACAACTTCATTTAGATGTGTCTTAAACAATGGAGTTTTTAATTTTGATTCTTGGATCTTCAGTGTCAAGAAAGACAGCAAGATCGATAAGTGTAGGTGTGATATCACCTTACAAGGCTCAGGTGTTTGCAATCCAAGAAAAGATTGGCGAAAAGTATAATACCGGAGAGCAATTCTCAGTGAGTGTAAGATCCATAGATGGTTTTCAAGGCGGTGAAGAAGACATCATAATATTCTCAACCGTCAGGTCTAATGGTAAAGGAGCAATTGGTTTTTTATCTAACCAACAAAGAACGAATGTAGCACTCACACGCGCGAGGTACCTCGACCTTTTTCTCTGTTCCTTTTATGAAACTGTTTCAATTTTTATCATCCTCTCCAATTTGCAGATATTGCTTATGGATACTTGGAAACGAGGAGACTTTAACGAAAAGTAAATCGGTGTGGAAGCAGTTAATAGATGACGCGAAAGAAAGAAACTGTTTCCACGATGCAGAAGATGATAAATCATTAGCTAAGTGTATTGAAAGATCAACAACATCACTTGATGATCTTGATAAGCTTCGAAACAACAAGTTTATTTTCTTTGAAGATTCGATATGGAAGGTTTCACTTACCAATGAGTTCTTGGAATCATTAGAGACAATCGCAGACTCTGATGTCAACAAAAGAGTTATGAGCTTTATGGAGAAGTTGTCAAATGGGAAGTCTGAGACTGATGGTAATAATCTTTTTAGAGAGCAAAAGATTGATGATGATCTAAACCTCATTTGGGCAGTAGACATTATAAAGAAAAAGAAACACAGTGTCCAAGTTTTGAAGATGTGGCATGTTTTGCCATCATCAGATCTTTCTCGTGCACAAGTATGTCTAGAGAAGCATTACAAGAGTTACACAAATGTGGAGATAGAACGCTGCAAATACATTTGCTCTCAAGGGTGAGTATAGTTTCATTTTTTGTTGTTGTTGTGGCTTTAATTAGGCAGAAACTTGAGAATTATTTGGTATTGATGCAGAAGTTTAGTTGTACCGATGAGATGGCCTGTCAATTCTAGCTCAAAGAATGACATTATAAGCGATATTTCAAGATCGTTTGCGTTGCTAAGTGTTGTGGAGGAAACAATCAAGTAAAGCTGGGGTGAAGACATTTCAGGAGTTGTAATCCATAGAAGAAAGGTTCAACTTCAAATCCAAACTTTTATTTTCATCTTCACCTCCTAATTTCTCTTTGAAATTATAAAATTGCTCAACTTTGATCGTCTCTCACAAACTTGTATGACTCGTCGAACGTACTCTGTTTTCACAACTTCCTCTGTTTCTTAACCTGCAAGTTAATGACTTTAACAAAGGACAAATATGAATCAGAGAAGCACACAGTATCAAACACAAATCAATCACACGTTTGTTGTTGTTGTCTCTCTCGATAAAACTTAGAACACAAGGCTAAAGAACAGCTTTTCTTTATTAAGGAAATCTCTCTCAAAAACCTAATGTTCTCTCTTGATCTCAATACAACTCTTGAAATCTTTTATACAGCTAATAAAAACCGACTTTTTTAAGCTACTACTTTAAGGATTAGGAAAACTACTTATTTTCTTTTCCTAGAATCACAAGGAAACATTGTTTTAATCCTATCTTGAACTACAAACCAACTTGTCGATAGTTCCTTAGCCTTGAAGCAATTGGAGATTAACCAACAAGTATAACATTAGAGATAAAAGAGAGTTTGAACTTTTTATTCACATGTATCAATAACAAAAGTTCATAGCTCATTGATAAACATAACACATATATCAAAGACACACGAATATGAAAATAGTTTCCGTAAATAGAAACATACAAATAAACATTCATATCATACCACAAGAGAATTCTTTATGTAATCTACCGCGCCGATGGGCTCAGTTCGGTTCCAATGGTCATGCTCACTTCCATGGAACTCTTCGACTCCATATCCCTACTCGCTCCTCCCCTTGAATTTTCAGATGCAAGACACTCGTTTAATTCATTAACAACTTGAGCCATGGTAGGTCTTGTAGTCGAAGAAGGATGTAGACAAGACATTGCTAATTCGACGCATTTCCAAACAGAACCAGAATCATAATCCCCCTTTAGACTTGGATCCATAATGTTTACGATGTCTCCTTTTGTAAGCATTAATCCCACCCATTCTGATATATTCGCCTTTTCGCGGCTTTGATCGATCACAGGTCGGTTTGTGATGATCTCCAACAATAAAATCCCGAAACTATAAACATCACTCTTCTCCGTCAACCAACTTGTTCGGTAATATCTGGAGAATAAATTAGAGGGTATATTTTTTTTATCAGATCTCTTTCTCATTAAAGAAATGGGAGAATGTCTTAAGCTCTTATCCTTACTCGGGATCAAGATAACCGATAGTTCCAGCAACAAGAGTTGACACATGACTTTCACCTTCAACCGTAAATGACCTCGAAAGCCCGAAATCAGCAAGTTTCGCTTCAAAGTGTTCATTCAACAATATATTTGTCGCTTTGATGTCTCTGTGAATCATTGGTGGTTTGCATCCGTTATGCAAATACTCAAGTCCTATACCAAATAAAACCTTTTCAAGAAAATCTCAAGCGAAGAAACAACCATAAGAAAATACAATAAGGATGATTTATATATAACACCAACCTTGGGCAGACTCGAGGACTATTTTTAGTCTAGTTCCCCAATTTAAAACAAATTGGTTACATGTTCCTGTGTAGAGAGATGGATGTCAAAATCTTATGCTACCATTTCATCAAGATAAATATTTTAGGGAAATTTTTTTTTTTTTGCAAAGATAGAGTTTTTAAGTTTTCTTTTCATATTTTATTAGTTAATGATAGTAAAATTCTAAATTCAAAAAATTTCAATTGAAACTATTACTTTGAAGTTATAGAAACTAATTTTTTCAACAGAAAACATGGTATTTATATGTTGTTATAAATTAACTATTACTTCATATGTGTTAGAAATTCAAAAAGTCTATGTTTATGAAACGGAGAGTGTTATAGCTAGTCATGTTTTTTCTTACCTGACATATGTTCTTTTAAATCTCCATTGGCCATGTATTCATAAATGAGAGCCAAGTTCTCTCCTTCATCGCAATATCCAACAAGACTGACCAAATTCTTGTGGTGAACTCTCAGGAGAAGTTCTACCTATTAACCAAACCAAAATCCAAAAAGAATGTCATGGTCCTAAAGATAGTTGAATCATTTTACTATTTGATTTAAGATCAAGGTGAGAATCTCTACCTCAGCTTTGAATTGTTTATATCCTTGAGATGATGAATGGGAAAGCATTTTAACAGCTACTTGTTCTGTACCATTCACGAAACCATGATAAACGATCCCGAACCCACCTTTCCCAAGGACTCTCTCGAACTTATTCGTCATTGTTATAACTTCGGAGTAGGTAAACCTTTTATTCTTTGTCACTATTTCGGATATGGATGGTGATCTAAGGTGTCTTCCATCTGAAACTTGCATAGATGTTGGTGGTGGACCTAAGATAATAAAGCCAAAGCTTAGATTGGTTAAGTTTGATATGTAATAAAGTATACGTTGTGACTCTTGTTCTAAAAATTTCCGTCAAAACCAATTATTCCTCCATGTATTTGCTAGTCGATGGTCGTCCAGTTTGGTTCCGCCTAAGTTCGATTTTTCTAACACTATCACTATTTAACCTTTCGGATTAAACTTTTCTCTAAAATTGACCACTAAAATTAGGCAAAAATTTAATATCATATAAATTAGTTAGTTTTGATCTAGAAACAAGTCATGATTAATCCCCATGTAATCTCCAATTTTCAGTTAATAGCTAGGTTCAAGGTCACAGCTCGACTAGCGCCTAGAGATTTTGAACAGATTGTGACAATGCTCTTCGACTTATTAATTAGTACCTTCAACTTTTGATACTTTTTTCTTTAAGAGAAAAAGGAAGAGGACGAATCCACATGCAAGAACAGCTGCTGAAGCAATTACTGATACAACCACATGTACGATGATCATACTCATATGATTAGGTTCATGATCTCCTTTGTGCTCACATGAACTAGCTCCGCAATGAAGATGAGGCTTGTTGTCGACACTGTCGAATGTGAGTGTTTGTTAAAGTCATTAACAACATCAATGGGTGTGGAAACAGTTGAAACAAAGGTAAAGTAGTTTACTTGAAACCTATGTCAGCTTCATAAGGAGAATCAGCAGGGGGTAAACCATAATCCTTGTGAATGAATCCTATTAAAATAATGGATGAAAAAATATCTTATTATAATCTAAGAAACAGTTGAAAAATTTTGTATATAAATTAAAACAACAATTTTGTATGTACCGGCATGATGTTGAGATTGAACAATCTGAAGTATTAGCACAATAGTGGCAAAGAATACAAAATATCTTTCCATTTTTTCTTCTTTTTTTTTTGAGATAGCAAATGCATATGAATCTATATGCATATATAAGTCAATTCTCCTCAAAAGTCTTTAAGTCAACTCCTCATTTAATAAGTACTTAAAGTTTTTACGGTGCAAATTGCAAAATAATACGGCAAAAGTAAGTTGAGAGAAAATGACAAGAGTAATTAATGTAGTGAAAAACTCTTTCATGTCCTTTAGGACGACAACACGGTTGACTAAGTCAATTCCTAAATAACACATTGTAATTTTAGCTTTAGTCGACTGATACAATCCAGTTTTTATGAATTTCTAACCATGACTTTAGATGTGCTTTTGGAACGTTTTGGATTTTCTTTTACATTTTTTGGTGTTTCTTAGTGATTTTACATGTACTAGATTGTTTTGGAAACAAATTAAGCAATCTGGGCAAACGTGAACTTATGAAGATGTATAATCATTCTAATGGATAGAAAGTTTGACCATTTTTGAAAGAGTTGCACCGTTGGATCGAATCGAAATTTTGACATAAGATATCCACGTGAGTTATATTTCATTTCGAAGTGGTTGAAGGAAATCCAACGGTGCGATCAAAAGTTATGCCCATTCTAGTGAAGACATTTCCGTTTGTCGTTTGCCGCACGTGAGGAGTTGTTGGAGATTTTTTCGTGAGATGTAGATCGATTGATCTAATCCCCTTCTAGATCCGAAAATGGCAATTTTGCAATTTTCTTTTTGCAGCAGCCCAAACACTATAAAAACCCCTAGGACAAAAATTAGGTTATAACACAATATTTTTCACATACTTTTGAGCTTTTTCTTTATTGCTTTGGGGAAACTCTACCTCTACACACTTTTGGAAAAGCTTTCTGAACCTCTTTATCCCATTAATTTCATAATGTCTTTTTTTCTATGATTTTGTGTTCTTAAATTATATATGAGTAGTGCTCTGTTAGTTTTAAGGTTTCAATGGAATTCATGAATTGAAGAATTAGCTTGTTAGATTTGGGAAAATTATCTTAGGGTTTCTTCATCTAAGTTGAACTTATTGCTTGAATTAGATTAGCTACCTGATTCATGATCTTAGGTTGATAAATATGACGAGAGTTGATTTGAAAACCTGAAAATCTCTTAGATGATCATAATATCCTTAGCCAACGGGAGTTGATATTAAGGTATTTTTTGAACCTATCAAACATGATCTTAATGCATGTTTAGTCCTATTCAATTCAACATGAGTTAGTTTTCATTGTTCTAAACATATGAGTTACATACTCTAGGAGGAGATTTGTCTGTTTCAATGATTTTGTTCAAGAATGTTGCTGCATAATTTTCGTGTCTAATTTCTTTATTTATCTATCATGGTTCCTACAAATTGCCCTAATGCCTAGCGTCTTTTAGCCTATTGATTTACATCGTTTAGTTTACTTGCTTTTATTTGCAATTGCAATCGAAAAACAATAACAATCTTTATGTCTTCTAGTGTAATCCGAACTGGAAAATTGAATTGTGTGCTGGTCTCTTTGGATTTGATCCCATCTACACTATTTCATTTGTTGTGAACTTGCAGTGATATATTTCGGGTTAAAATTATGAGTATCATCTACGTGAAAAAACGAGGAATAATAATATCATAATTTTGCATATATTGCAATCTTGAAGCAATGTCTTAGACAAGATGCTTGGGGCATAGAAAAAAATTGGACTTGATTGTTTCTAATTTTGCATTGGTCTTCGGTTTTTTATTTTTCAATAAATTTTTTTTCTATTCATGATTTTGTGAAAAATATTTTTTTTTTGTTAAAGGGTATTCAAATTAAAACATAAAAGAAATTACAAGATACAGTGTTTGACCACCATATAGTTTGAAAATTTTTTTTGGAATCTAAAGAGATTATGGACAACATAACCTCTATTGGAAGCATAAAGATTATTAAGCTTAGATAAAAAAGAAACATATTGAACAACTTAGAGATGGTGGTTTCTGCGGCCTCTACCACGTCTTCCTCTCCCTGTCAGGCCCGGCCCATCTGAATTTGATGCCTAAATCAAAAACAAAAAATATGCCCCTATGGAGCCTCGAACCCATGACTTAACAAACTCACGGGCGTGTTGTACCACTAGACTATATTACTCTAATTGGAAATTGATGCCTTAAATCATTGATAAACGTTTTGATGCCTAAAGCTAGGGCTTTGCCCGCTTTAAGCCAGGGCCGGCCCTGCTCCCTGTTATCGTTATCCATTCTGAATCTTGAAACTTTTGGGTCGGCTTGATCGGTCTCCCCCCTCTAGTTAAGCTATAACTAGAAGTTTCATTCTCAACACCAATGCCTGCTATATGTTGTGACCCTGAAAAAAGATTTCCAGATTCTGAAACATCTAGCATTTTGTCTTGGTTGAGATGTGGTGGAGATGTAACCAAGCGATCATCTTGAGAGATGATAATGTTGGATGGAAAAACTTCCATAACTTGTGCATTAGTAGGAGCAGTTTGCGGTTCTGCTAATGGTGTAAAAGAGTTTGTAGAGTGTGAGCAAGAAGAAATAAATACCTCATGCGAATGTAACTTGGTAAGAGAGCTTGTTTCTGTGACATTGGTGTGAGCAACTAATTCTCCGGTGTGAGCAGCTATTGTACATTGAGAATGAACAATAATAGTGGTTTGATCTTGTTAGGCCTCTGCCACCAAACTTTTTGTATTAGCAGTTACTTGACGTGTTGAACCCATTTCAGATCCTGCACTCTCATGGGAGTTTGTTTGTTTTTTTCTGATTGGTATGTTGCTTCCATAAAAACATCTTTTTCAATCCCCAAATGGTCTAATGCATCCCTACTCTGACCAGCATCGAATTGATCTACTTCTACCACTGGAATCTCAGCCGTGCTTTCCTTTGTAGTTTTAATATGTGTCTCAGCATTGACATGAGGATTTGCAGGCAGCAAACAACGCTTCTCCTTATGTCCTAGATTTCCACATCTAGTACAAACAGTTGGAATCCATGTATACTCGACCTCTACCAAGAAAATGTTGCCTTGTTTATCATCTAATGCAATCAACTTAGGAAAAGACTTATCCAATTCACCCTCAACCAAGATTTTAGCCTCTCCCATACTGGTTGGATCCAAGCGAGGCTTATGAGTTAACATCGGTTCTCCTAAACCAGATGCGATATGGCTTATTCCTAAACGTGAGTAACAACTATCATGAATGTTTTTTAGAGTAACCCAGACTGGAAGAGTTGAAATTTCAGGTACTTTTAGCGACCCCCCTGTATTCCAAGGAGCCACAAAAGCAAACAATCGTCCACATGCCAAACCCCTCTTTGAATAACCCACTGCTTTGTGGATTCATGTGGGATATGAAACATGAAGGTAGATTCCCCCACTTTCTTGCTACTTATTCTACAGCTTCTTCCCCATAATTTGTTTATCACTGCATGAACCAAACCCCCAGATGGAGGAGAGCATCTATGGAACTGGCCTATTACATATTCATTCCTGTTCTCAGGGCCTAGAAGAATGACTTTAGAGGGAATTAGTACCTCTGGTGTTCCGTCAAGGCGATAAGTCGGGGTTGTTGCACGGTAGAGGTTCCTTGACTCAGGATTCATCCGCGCCGCCCAAGGAAACCTCAAAGTCCCATCCTGTTTCAGGTCTGGTGGTGGGAGTTTACTAATTGGTAAGTTTGACATCTGCTTTTGTTGTGGTTTTTGAATCTCTGGTTGTTGCTTTTTCCTCTGCGGAACATGATTCCCATCGGTTAATGATTGCCAGAAAGAAGCAAGTTGCTGATCAAGATATTGTTGATCAAAATATATCGGAGTTCCTGGTTCCGGAGGGGTTGGTGGTGGGTCAAAGTGAAGAGGTTTTGCCCATGCTCCCATTGTGCGCACGAACGGTAGAGTGGTACCTGTTGGTGTCTCTCTTGTATGAGACGGTGATGAGACGGATCCAGTGGCATCTCCTTCATGTCCTGCACAAACAGCAACCGCCTGAGGAGGAGAAGAAGGAGCTGATTTCGTTGCCGAATCATTTGCTAAAGCACCTTTCTCAGTTTCACCCAAATCATCTTTGTTGTACGAGTGGAAGAGTTGCGATTCCGGTGGAATATAAGTCAGATCTGGAGGTTTGAGCGCAGGGAGTGGAGAAGCAGGGTCTCCTGACGCTGCAGATGGCGACGGCGTCGTCATATGCGGTGGTCTTGACCACCGATTTGAGGTGAAGGTGAGTTAGGTTTTGCCGTTGTTCTTCGCTTTCTGAATCGCCTCTTTTTTAGTTTTTTTAATTATTTCATTTGCGTTGTTGATAAACAAATATATTTGTTTTTTTCTTTTTCCTTTTGGAATATATGTTCTAAATTATAAGTAATCGGATTTTGAAGAGATTTTTTTTGTATAAAATCCAAAAACCAAAAGTTAAGATTTTTTTACCGTAAATGTCTTTTTGTTTCTTTTTTTTTTTAATTATTACATAACACTTATTTGTAACATAAACCTTACAATCTCACAATGTCGAATTTGATACTCCAAACTTGGAGTGAATGTATTTTACTGTTTACAGCCCAATTTATTTTTACTATCTCTATTTTATTAACTCTGTCTTATTAATTGTAAAGTATATTTAAAAGAATAAACTTTAATTTTGTTAAAAATTAAATGCAATGCTATTATCAAATTTTATTTTATAAATAAAAAGCCTTTTTAAAAAAAACATCTGATTAATTAAAAGAGAAGAAAATCTTACAACAGTAGACACTAGAAGGGGGAAATTCTATATTACATGTATTTGCCAAACTAAAATCACTCATACACTTCTTTAATCTCTGTATATCCCATACACTTCATTTTTAGTTGTTATTCCAAATTTACCCTTGCTTTAACCGACAAACATTTTATTTTAGAATTAAAAAATCATGGATCACACGTGATTTACTTTCTTTCCATAAAATATTTCGAATCCAACAAGATTTTTTCCTTTTTCTTCGGATCTTAAATTTCAAATTTTAAGTTTTAGTTTCAAATTATATATTTAATTATCGAGGTACAACTAGGTCAAACTTAGTACAAATGCATAAATTATACTAGGTTATACTCAATTATACTGAGACGAGTGTATTGAGTTGTACAACTGTCTCGTATAACTCGGTATAATTGTATGGTACAAGTACAACTAGAAAATGGCACTAGACAGTTATACTGAGTTGTACTCGTCAATTGTACAACTAAGTATAATTTTTTTTATGGATTTTCTTATTTTCTGAGTTTGCTTATCAACGATGATAGTATTCATGACGAATCTGAAGAAGCACGACGAAGGAAAATGAACGAATCCGAAGAAAAAACACAAAAAGCAATAAAGGAAGAAACAATAATAAGAAGAAGAAATTGATCACAAAGAAAGAAGAAATTGATGAAGAAAAATTCAAAGAAATAAAAGATGAATAGAAGAAGAAGTCAGAATTAAAAGGAATTGAAGAAGAAAATAATGGCAAGAGATGAAACAATCAAAGAAGGAAAGAGAAAAAAGAGAAGATGGAGAAATTGAGAAGAGAAGATGGATAAATTCAAAGAAGGAGAAGAAAAAAAAAAAGATGTTAGAGATAGAGGCGTTGAATCAGAAATATAAAACAATGAAGGATTAAATTAGGTTAAAGGAAGAAAAAGACTTTTTGTATTATTTTGATTTTAAATAAATAGAAAATAAATTAGTTTTTAGAAGGAATTTATATTAGAATTATTTTTAAAGAGTACATGTAATTTAGAAATTGATCCACACTAGAAAGCCTAGGATAAGCAAAACATAAGAAACAAAAATAACATAACAAAGGAAAAACCAAATCAAAAGACATTTTAAAATAATCAAGTTAACTAGGAGCTTCCATAGCAGAAAATGATTGCAAATGAAATTCCAGTGTTACACTATGAGCTATTAGAAAGACACTACGATTCGGATTCCCACACTCATTAACCAATTTCCCTTCTTTGATACTTCTTAAAGACGGTAGAATCCTAATTCCTTGACCCTTTAATGCTACCCAATCTGAATGTCTATTTACATCACCAATCATATCATTAACGTCACAGGCGAAGACAACTTTGTCAATATGATGACTACACATGCTTTCTAAGCCCCATAAGATACCAATATACTTAGTGTCAAGAACAATGTGAATACCACTGAAGGCCCTCCTATTATGAGATAGGACGTCACCCTTGTTACCATGGAGGATCCAGGAAGCCCCGCCCAACTGCCTTCCTTTTGACCAAATAAGACCTATGTTACACTTGAACCATTCCATTTGTGGAGGAGACTATTTGTTATTGCCTCATGATCCGACTATCTTTGGCAGTGAGGTAGCTTTTCCTTCCATAGATTGTACTTGAAACCACTCATCCAAATCATTGAAAATCTTATTAATGCTTTTCGTACTTAAAACGAGATTCCTTCAAACAACAACTTGTTTCTATTTTTCCGAAGGATCCAAAGAATCTATGAAAATCTTCTTTTGATTGACTGTGACACTCAGTTAGAAGCATATGTCTCAAGGAGATAGCCAAATTTAGCGTAAATTGATGTATAGCTGAAATCATGTAGATGGATGGGGAAGTTAGACATTGCCCAAGTATGTCGTGCTTTAGTACATGAGAAAAGGATGTGATTAATACTTTCAACATCACTCCCACAGATTTAATATCTTATATCAACACTAAAACCTCTGTGATTCAAAGCATCCTCCACTCCTAAGGCTCAACTAAGGGTTTTCTACATAAAAGTCTTAATATTTGGTAGAGCAAAAGACCTTCCAGATGCCCTCTTTTAGAGGATTAAGGTACGGTTGAAGACTAGCAGCGACAAGCGTATCACTCTTAAAGACATGGCGACTTAACCAGTAACCTGATCTCATGGAGTAATTACCATCCTTATTAGGTTTCCTTATCCAATAACCCTCATCATTCATTATCGGCTTGAGCTGTAAAATTCTTTGAACATATTTAAGAATAAACAACTCATTGAGCTTTTGCACATTCCATTTAAGAGGTGTTGACTGAAGTAGCTTATTGATCGTCAAGTTCAAGTTGATTGTACAATTCCTACTGAAAGGTCTTCTCATGTACCCATCTAACATCCGTGGTTCAAGCCAGACTCTGATCATTAGACCATTCCCTACCGTCCTCTGAAGAACCTTCACTAACATCTGTGATATATCTCGGTTTTTTTTATTAATTTATAACATTTGATTGGAGTCTTTTTGAGGCTTTTCGAAGTCTTTTCTTTTCATTTTTAGTTTTTTAGGTGTTTGGGCAAATTCGGGGAAGAATGTGAAGTTTCTACAGGATTTCAGGGAGTAAATGATGAAAAACGAAAAGTTCAACACGTAGGCAAAATGATCAATCGATCAGAATGAGTGATCAATCGATCACTTTGCTCTGGAAACGGAGACATTGCCAGTGACGAAACGATCGATCGATCACTCATTCTGATCGTCGATCATATTGTTTGACGAGAATTCTAATTTTTTCCTTTTCCCTGTAAAATTTCCTTTTTGCCCCAGTTTTTTTCCGAGATCTGAAAAAAAAACTCTAGGACAAAAATTAGGGATTGAGACTTGATTTTTCACGCAGACTTTGAGGTTTATTTACGTTGTAAGCTCTGGGAGACGAATCTCTTCACCTAGAACCTTAGGAGAAGTTTTTCTGAACCCTTTATTATTATTTTAATCTATTTCATGTCTT
>OVAN01007500.1:0-19573 GCA_900406275.1 Anastatica hierochuntica | reverse complement strand
CAACAGACTACGGCTGAACGTTATCCGCGCCTCAGCGCCAACTGGCGCCAACACAGACACTATGTCCTGGCGCCAATTGGCACCAAGGACATTCTTTGGTCTTGGCGCCAATTGGCGCCAAGACGGACCTCTGGTCTTGGTTCCAATCGACGTCNAATCGGTTCCAAGACTCGTTCGTAGGTTTGGCGTCAATCGGCGTTTAGACATTCCTCCGAAGCGAAGCGGTTCTCCAACGCTTTTGGTGGTTTCGTTTTGCTTCGAAGTTTGTATTTGGAGGCCTCCAGAAGTTTCGGGCATCGTCGATTTCGATGTTACCGTTTTTGACCCCAACAGATCGCTCAACACATGAAGGTATAATACCAAAAAATTAGGCATGCATTTATGATTATGCTTCAAAAGAGAACTTTTTTAATAAGTTTTTCTTCGCTTTAAATGATTTTAAAATACAAAGAAATACATAAAAACACAATACAATAAAATACAAACCCCACAATCATTACACAAAATCCTATCAAATCCATAAAAAAACTCCCAAATCCAAATACATTAAAATACTTTCGATTACTAAATTGAATAACACCCCCTAAAATTGTCAAAACTCTCACTCTCATTGGCTGCATAAGCACTTTTCTTTGTTTCCGATGTTTTAACATCTAATTCTCGATCATGACATTTATTTAGAAAAATTAGAATTGGAGCAATTTACCTCATATAACTTAGTCGACTTGAAGATGAATGTCATTATGGGTTCATTTTGATTGTTAAAGAATATTTTCTCTAAAATTGTTCCAACTACGTTTCATACCAAACAAAGAAAGAAAATGTAATATTCCGGTTCACCTGGCCAAGGTCCCTCCCGGATTTGTTATCTTCTTTAACTAACTTCTCCTTCACAAACAATCTCCCAGAGCAATTCTAATAAAACTTAAATCGAATTCGAGTCTAAATAATCCATCACAAGGATAAATTCATCTTATTGCTAGGCAGAGCTCTATATGTGAATAGAGTCTTCTCGCCTACAGAAAGAAAAACATAACAAGTCTAAAAGAATTTAAATCAAGTCAAGCCATAGAAAACAATTTAAATAAAAACCCGGTCCCGAAAATGAACAACCCAGTTCCTTCATCATCCGTCCAGCTGCTCGTCATACTCACCTGCAGGGACAAAAAGGGGGAGGGACGAGGGGAAGAGAGGGTGAGTGACAGGGGAATCACCCTGCGAGACATGGAATTGCAAGGCACGCAACACCGCGGAACGGACTTAACATGCATTCATAGATAACATAGAATTAACACCAAGCAGACAAATATTGTGTCGCAATCAAACTTGACATACAAAGATGTCCTAAACAAAACCGCCGATTTTCTCCACAACGCCTTAACCTGCCAGCAAGCACCACAGTGACCGGCTATCACACTCTCTCACTCCCCGGTTTGTGTTGACTCAAGGCTTTCTTTTACTTCTCCGGGGGCGAAACATCCACATCATCACATTTCCAATCTCATCTCATCACATCCTAGTACACTAGTTCAAAATTCCTAGACCTCTAGTTCAATCATCAACCAGACTGACTCGACTCTCAAACAGGGCTATCAATCAAGAAACGTTAACCCTATGCTAGCAATGAAAACATCCTAAGGCAGTTCTACGGGGGATTAGCTACAGGACTAGAGCTTCACCTTGGCAATTGTAGACGCGGAGACTGGCGCAGATGAGTTTCGGAACAGCTACTGGGCTTCTGCACCTGAACCAAAAAGGAACTCGGATTAGACCTTAAATTTGGAACCTGCCTAAAAAGGAAACTTTCTAAATTGGGAAACATGTCCAAAATAGAAGCTTTCCCGAAAGGAAAATTTCAAAAAAATAGAAACTTTCCAAATTGGGAACTTGCCAAAAATGGAAAGTTTACATAAATAGAAAACTCCTAAAACCGAGAACGGAAAACTACGGAAACAATCTAGATCCTAAGGAACAATTACGGAAACACGAAAAAGGAAACAACGGGAATTGAAACGAAAACGGAAACGCGGAACTACCTCACAAACGTCGGAAATGCCACGGTAGAGTCACAGACTAACGGGCACGGCGGCTAGGGTTCGCAGCTTGCACTGATTGGCGAAGGTGCGGCTCGGGAGATCTCACGGTGGCTCGATTTCGTCGGAGATGCTCAGGAGAGGCTCGGATCGGCTCAGGTTGGTTTCGCAGCGCGGGTTTGACGGATCGGCGGCTACGGTTTGAGGCTGGGATGCTCATAGATTGGCCGACGGTGGCTGGGAGTCGCGATCGGCAGCGGGAAAAGGCACAAGAGGCTGCTGCGACGGTGTAAAGGCTCGGATCGGCAACAATGGAGGGGCTGCGGCGCGAATCGGGGGCGAACAACGGCTGGGAGCGATTGACGAAGGGTTTCGCGCGGCTCGGATCGACGGCGGCGCGGTGCAGAGGGCTCGACGAAGGCTCGGACGGCTCGGCTCTCAGGTTTTCGTGGGATTCGGGCAGAGTTTCATGCGGTAGTCGGAATGATGCGTTTCTCGAGGTTATGACACGTTTAAATAAGGAGAAGGAGACGCGGAATGACCTAGGGTTTTCGGTTTTCCTAAACCGATCCCTTCGGTTTTAACCGAAGCGGGTTTCGGGATGTTACAATTCTCCCCCACTTCGATGGGATTCGTCCTCGAATCCTGAATGTCCTCCGGTTGCCTTCCAGATCCTTCGAACAATTTCAGATAATCCCTTTTCATTTCACTTTCGATTTCCCAGGTTTCCTCTTGTACACTGTCTCCTGTCCATCTGACTTTGACCATAGCCAAAGTTTTACCCTGAGCTTCCTTCTCTGCTCTTTCCAGGATTTCTGCGGGTTGACTCTGAACTGAGAAGTTCTTTTGCAGACTTGGCGGCGGACTAGACAGAATCAGCTCTGGTTCCCTGATGACTTTCCTCAGTACTGACACATGGAAGACATTATGGAAATCTGCTAACTCCGGCGGTGGATCCAACTTGTAGGCAATTGCGCCTATTCTTTCAACGATGGGGTACGGCCCAATGAACCTGGGTCTCAGCTTCTTCTTACCCTTTCCTTGCTTTCCTCCTTGAAAGTTTATCGTCTTTAGGAATACCAAATCCCCGACTGCAAATTCCAATTCCCTGTGGCGGTTGACTGCATAACTCTTTTGACGGTCATGGGCTTCCTTTAGCTATTGTTTGAGCATTTCAACTTGCTGCTCAGTCTCCTCTATGATTTCGGGCGCTAGATCTCTGATCTCCCCCACTTCGAACCAGCACAGGGGCGTCCTGCATGGTCTTCCGTAGAGGGCCTCATAGGGTGGCATCCCTATACTAGCATGGAAGCTGTTATTATAGGCGAGCTCAACCAATGGCAGGTGCTTAGACCAACCGTCACCCCGTTCGAGTACACACGACCGTAACATGTCTGTGGATGGTAGGTTGTACTGAAGTGTAACCTTGTTCCCAAAGCCTTTTGAAATGCTTGCCAGAACGTAGATGTGAACTTGACATCTCGATCTGACACTATACTGACTGGAACCCCATGCAATCTAACAATCTCATTGATATACTTCTCTGGTGATTTGTCGACACCATCACTCCTCTTTATTGGCAGAAAATGGGCACTCTTGGTCAGCCGATCGACGATTACCCAAATTGCATTTTTACCTCCTGTGGTAGATGGCATTCCGGTGACAAAATCCATGGTTATCATATCCCACTTCCATTGTGGTAATGGCAGATCCTGAAGAAGACCGCCCGGTACCCGGTGCTCTACCTTTACCAGCTGACAAGTCCGACACTGCAGAACCCAAGCGGTGACTTCTCTTTTCATCCCGCTTCAATGGTAGAATCTCTTCAGGTCTCGGTACATCTTGACAACTCCCGGGTGAACAGAAAAATTCGAGCAATGAGCTTGCTGCAGGATTTCCTTTCTATGCTCTTGTTTGTTTGGTACACAAACTCTGGCTCTGAACATGACTATTCCTTTGGTCGCTACACGGTACCCAATGACCTCCTTCTCGACCATCTCCATAAGAGACTCGTCCTTGATCTTAGCCTCGCGGATTCTCCATAGCAGATCGGCTTGGGCCACTGCTTCTAGGCCGGTTAAACCATCTTCTACGGTAGTGGCACATAGCCTGAGACTTGCAATCATTTCCACCAACTCTTGATTCTCCTTTGACTCGGCCACATTTGTCCTTCTGCGGCTTAGAGCAACTGTAACCTGGTTAGTCTTACCAGGGTGATAGGCAATCTCCATCTCATAGTCTGCCAAAAGTTCTACCCATCTGCGCTGCCTCAAATTCAGATCTGGCTGGGTGAAGATGTACTTCAGACTCTTGTGATCGGTGAAAATTTAGATCTTCTCTCCGTACAGATTTGCTCTCCAGATCTTGAGGGCGAAAACCACTGCTGCTAGCTCCAAATCATGCGTCGGGTCGTTTAACTCATGAGGTCTCAATTGTCGCGAGGCATAGGCGATGACCTTCTCAAGCTGCATCAGAACACAGCCTAGCCCAACCCCAAAGGCATTTGTATAGACCTGATATGGTACCCCTACCTTCGGCAGAGCAAGAACTGGTGTCTGCGTCAGTCAATCCTTTAGGGCTTTGAAGCTCTTGGAACAGTCCTCTGTCCATTCGAATTTAACTCCCTTCCCTGTAAGGCGAGTCATTGGCTTGGCCAGGCTGGCGAATCCTTGGACGAACTTGCGATAATAACCCGCTAAACCCAGGAAACTGCGAACTTCAGTAGCGCTGGTAGGCGTCGGACAATCAGTGATAGCTTTGATCTTTTCTGGATCTACGGCGATTCCAGATCCTAAGACGACATGCCCTAGGAATCCTATTTCCTTTTGCCATAAGCTACACTTGCTGAGCNNCTGCTCCCTTAAAGTTTCTAGCACAATCCTTAAGTGTTGGGCATGCTCTTCTTTAGTCTTGGAATACACTAGGATTTCGTCGATGAAGACAATCACGCACTTGTCCAAATGCTTCCTGAAGACGTCATTCATCAACTTCATGAGGGCGGCTGGTGCATTCGTCAGCCCAAACGACATGACTACAAACTCATAATGGTCGTACCGGGTACGAAAGGCCGTCTTTCGCACATCTTCCTCCGCGATTCAAATCTGGTGGTATCCTGACGCCAGGTCGATCTTATAGAACCAAGAAGCTCCTTGGAGTTGGTCCACCAACTCGTCTATCCTTGGCAACGGGTACCGGTTCTTAACTGTGACCTTATTCAGACCTCTATAGTCGATGCATAACCGGAAGGTGCCATCGTTCTTCTTTACAAACAGGATTGGCGCTCCCCATGGCGAACTGCTTGGGCGGATGAAACCTTTCTCGATCAGATCTTCCAACTGCTTCTTCAATTCTCCCATTTCAGCGGGTGCCAGACGATAAGGCGCTCGGGACACGGGGGTCGTTCCCAGTTCAAGCTCAATGGTGAAAGCATCCCCTCTTTCGGGCGGTGGCCCTGTCAGTGTCTCAAATACGTCCTCATACTGAGCTACCACAGGAATGTCCTTAATTTTCACAGATTCACTTTGACTGTGATTGTTGCGATGAACGCCTCGTTCCCTCTTCTTATGAGCTCCTCTGCTCGCAACATGGAGATGATTGGGACTCCGGATCCCGTCCTAACTCCCTGGAAAATGACTCCTTCCTCAGCTTCAGGAATCCATACCTGGGCCTGACGGCAGTCCAGGTCCACTCCATGACGATCCAACCAATCCATTCCTAGGATTACGTCATATCTGCCCATTTCCATCTCAGTCAAGTTTCCAGCGAACTCCTTCCCTCCAATAATAATTGGCACTCCCACATGAATTCCAGTGGCTCCCATCTTCTCCTTGCCAACTGTTGCGACTTTCCGACTTCTCTGGACGAACTTGCCTCGGAAGTTCCACCTTTTCACCATTTGGGGTCTCACAAAGCTATTCGTAGCTCCGGAATCGAACATAGTATAGGCGACTTCACCTCCCACCAATACAGTTCCTACAGAAGGGTGGTCCTAATTATTCTAGGGCTCAGACTCTCTATTTGACTGACTCTTTTCACAACAACACGGACTTCTACTAATTGAACAGAAAGGAGGAGCAACATACCGGCGATAGGCTCAACTCCTTCATAGCCGTCTGCGGCGTGGATAGCAGCTGTGGGCTCTTCTTCCTCCTCAGCCACTTCTGCAGAAAAGACACGAGGTGCTGGGCCCTGCGGGCGAGCCGGACATAGCGGCAATGGCGGTGGCGGCGGGAGCGGATCAGCTCGAGGTTCCGTACACATCCTGGCGTAATGACCCCTCTGGCCATAGTTATAGCAACGCACCCAGGGTGCTGGCGGTTCAACTCCTGGCGGGTTAGCTGCTGGCAGATTAGCCGCTGGCAGGGTTTCCTCTCGGATAGGCCGGCTGAGCTGCCGGGGCTACTCTCTGCGGATATGGACATTCCGCTCTCCTGTGTCCCGCCTGATTACAGTTGTAACAGCGGAGAGCTCACGGCTGCGGGGCGTATGCCTGTCCAAAGGCTTGGTTGAGATCCCTCTTGCGACTATCCGGGTTCACTCGAGGTGGGAGCGGCCTGTTCTTTTCTCTTTCCTCCTTCAGGCGCTTCTCCTGATCAGCTGCCTTCTATATCAGCTCATCCAGGAAGTCATATTTTACCAACTTGCAGCGATTCTTAATTTCGATGTTCAGACCGTTCAGGAACCTTCTGATCAGCTCTTGCTCCTCTAGGTATCGACCACCCGAAACGACGGAGACGGCTGAACTCCTCCTCATACTGACGGACACTCCGATTTCCTTGAGTGATAGTCAGAAACTGGTTCTCCATGGTGTCCAGCGCTTCTCGCGGAAAATACTTCCTCTGGAACAGCGTCTTGAAGTTGTTCCAAGACAGTTCATACTCTCCTCGAGTATTTTCAATGTTACCGCTCCACCAGACTAGGGCTTCTCCCTTCAAATACTGCACAGCTAAAGCTCGACGGTACATTTCTGGACACTGAAGATGATCCAAGTTCTGCTCCAGCTTCCTTTTCCAGTCATCAGTAGCAACGGGGTCAGATTGCCCTTCAAACATTTTTGTACCCATATCTCTGAGCTACTTGATGTAATCCCAGTAGGACGGCCCATCGCAGAAACGGTTCTGCGGCGGTGGCGGCACAAACGGTGGCATCCTGGCCGGCGGTGGAGGAGGCAGTGGAAGATTCGCAGACCGGTAAGAAGCTTCCCTAGCAACTGTCCTTTGGCTCTGTGCTCGACCTTGGTTAGCACGATGTCTGGCTAGTTCTGCCTCCAACTCTTCATTCCTGGCAACGAGTCTGGCAGCTTCCGCCAGAGCATCCTCGGCAGTTCTGCGGGTGACGGACCATACGGTCCTCTGAGACGCTCTGGTCTAACTGACACTGTTACGACGATTATTCTTACTCTCGCCTACACTATCCTATGAGTTGGCGGGCCGGGCATCAGCGACATTCTCGGCAGCAGCGGCAATCACAGGTTGCACGACTTCCTCAACCACATCTACATGAGCATTCACAGCCTGAACAACCTATTCGACTACAGCAACAGGAGCAGTCACTGGCTTAACTTGGGGCTGAACCCTCGGTTGGTTTCCGGCAGCATCACGGGGCTGGTTATTGTTCACTCTTCTGGTGGCGACCATCCGCAAAAGGAAGACATTGATTAGACCGGCTTCAAACTTGAAGAAGAAGAAGAGGAATGGCTTAGCGACAACGAGCTAGGTAGATTCCGTCAGAACAGGTGTTCTCTTTTCCTTTTTAAATCCCCCCCTTTCCCAAAAAATTTGAAAACACAAAACCGAATCGAAAACCGAAGCCTCTCGGGTCAGAACCAGTTTGGCAAAAACCTAAAGCTCTGATACCACTTTGTAACACCCCGGTTCACCTGGCCAAGGTCCCTCCCGGATCTATTATCTTCTCTAACTAACTTCTCCTTCACAGACAATCTCCCAGAGAAATTCTAATAAAACTTAAATCGAATTCGAGTCTAAATAATCCATCACAAGGATAAATCCATCTTATTGCTAGGGAGAACTCTATATGTGAATAGAGTCTTCTCGCCCACAGAAAGGAAAACATAACAAGTCTAAAAGAATTTAAATCAAGTCAAGCAATAGAAAACAATTTAAATAAAAATCTGGTCCCGAAAACGAACAATCCAATTCCTTCATCATCCGTCCAGCTGCTCGTCATACTCACCTGCAGAGACAAAAAGGGGGAGGGACGAGGGGAAGAGAGGGTGAATGACAGGGGAATCACCCAGCAAGACATGGAATTGCTAAACACGCAACACCGCGGAACGGACTTAACATGCATTCACAGATAACATAGAATTAACACCAAACAGACACCTATTGTGTCGAAATCAAACATGACATACAAAGATGTCCTAAACAAAACCCTCGGTTTTCTCCACAACGCCTTAATCTGCCAGCAACCACCACAGTGACCGGCTATCACACTCTCCCACTCCCCGGTTTGTGTGGACTTAAGGTTTTCTTTTACTTCTCCGGGGGCGAAACATCCACATCATCACATTTCCAATCTCATCTCATCACATCCAAGTACACTAGTTCAGACTCCTAGACCTCTAGTTCAATCATCAACCAGACTAACTCGACTCTCAAACAGGACTATCAATCAAGACGCGTTAACCCTATGCTAGCAATGAAACCATCCTAAGGCAGTTCTACGGGGGATTAGCTACAGGACTAGTGCCTCACCTTGGCAACTGCAGACGCGTAGAATGGCGCGGATGACTTTCGGAACAGCTACTGAGCTTCTGGGCCTGGACCAAGAAGGAACTCGGATTAGACCTTAAATCTGAAACCTGCCTAAAAAGGAAACTTTCTAAATCGGGAAACCTGCCCAAAATAGAAGCTTTCCCGAAAAGGAAACTTTCCAAAAAATAGAAACTTTACATATTGGGAACTTGCCAAAAATGGAAAGTTTCCATAAATGGAAAACTCCTAAAACCGAGCATGGAAAACTACGGAAACAATCTATATCCTACGGAACAATTATAGAAACACGAAAAATGAAACAACGGGAATGGAAACAGAAACGGAAACGCGGAACTACCTCACAAACGCCGGAAACGCCGCGGTAGAGTCGCAGACTCACGGGCACGGCGGCTCGGGTTCACGGCGCGGACTGATCGGCGAAGGCGCGGCTCGGGATATCTCACGCTGGCTCGAATTTCGTCGAAGATGCTCGGGAGAGGCTCGGATTGGCTCGGGTTAGTTTCGCGGCGCGGGTTTGACGGATCGGCGGCTACGGTTTGCGGCTAGGAGGCTCGGAGAGTGGCCGACAGTGGCTGGGAGTCGCGATCGGCGGCGGGAAAAGGCGCTGGAGGCTGCTGCGACGGCGGAAAGGCTCGGATCGCCGACAACAGAGGGGCTGCGGCGCGAATCGGCGGCGAACAACGGCTGAGAGCGATCGACGGAGGGTTCGCGTGGCTCAGATCGACGGCGGCGCGATGCAGAGGGCTCGACGAAGGCTCGGACGGCTCGACTCTCAAGTTTTCGCGGGATTCGTGAAAAGTTTCGTTGCGGTAGTCGGAATGATGCGTTTCTCGAGGTGATGACGCGTTTAAATAGGGAGAAAGAGACGCTGAATGACCTAGGGTTTTCGGTTTTCCTAAACCGATCCCTTCGGTTTGAACCGAACCGGATTTCGAGATGTTAGAGAAAAACTAAGTAAAGAAACCTTATAACCCTATTGTTCATCATACATCTAACTTTAATTTTGGTTTTCTACCTACCTCCTTTAGTTTTTACGGTGGGGGAAGAAAAACTGATGCAATAGAGGAGACTCTAGTGTAACATCAAACATCTCATTTGTTTGGTCATTCTCCAGTAGGTAATTCATTCAACTCGTTTGTCCACATTCTTCTCTCTCAATCATGAACTGATGCCGAGTGAATGCACAGTTAATTGGTTTCATCGCATCATCCAACATGTTCATTTTAATAGGAAAATTAATTTTCTAACATGATGATTTTGTTGGGAGAAAAGATATTTTTTTAAAAAGGAAAAATAACTACTAGTTATTGACTTCTTTTATTTTTGGGAGACAATAAATGATATGAACTCATGGACATATAACGTATGAGAATAATAATGTGATATTTTGTCAATTTTAAATTCAGGTTTTCGCGACTTTTTCTTACCGCTTTTAGTCTAATTTAAGAGTTTTATTAGGGTAACTGTATAAGATAGGAAACAACTTTTAAATAACTTTTCTACTCTCATATGCTATATTTTGAGATTTAGTTGATGAAATGATTGAAGCAAAAGTGGTCTTTTATATGCTAGTGAAAATCAGTATTTATGTGTATCACATTGATAGTATTTTGGAAACATTAATAGTCATACCGGTTTAATTATTTTTTTATTATCGTTCTGATTTTACCTTTTATCGTCGGCTTCTGACACCTTTATTTTCACATAATTGTGCCTCCTATAAAAAAGTATGTGTTTTATCGTTTTATAGGTAATCTTCTTTTGTCGTCGAAATATTAGTTTACACTTTTTTTTTGTGACTTCACGGTTTTTCTAATTTATAAATTCTAAACAGTTCGAAGATTTTAGTAGCTTGTTATTTTTTCTTTTTGGTGCATGTTCTATATATATGTTTTTCTTATGCTTCTTTATGTTTGAAAAATTGATTAAAATTTTGTGTTTTATTTTATTTTGTGTAGAAAATAAAGATTTTTCAGTTTTTAATGAAAAAGAGTAATTCTTTTAATTCAACTTTGGATATCTAAATACAATATGAAGTTGTACCAATCAGTTCTTAAACCTATTTATATGAGATAACAGAGAACCTTAACAAAAAAAAACTTTTGATTGATAATATGTCTTAAAAAGACTTTTAATTTAAACAAAGAATAGCCTTTGATTTGAGATTTAACTGTGAATTACATAATGCAATCTAAATAAATCATAATTCCTACATGTTACTAATAATCAAAGTTGACATTGTAGAAAATCATTTTTTTATTATTAAAATCTTCAACTCAAAGACTCATCCAACAATATTTGTTACAATGCTAGCACTACAAGCAATGATTTCTGCACCTACTAAGCACAACTCAGATTCGATGCAAGGGTGAGAACATGCTTACTATAGAGAGACATCCGTTGATGCAAGGGAGCAAGTAGTTGAGGGTTTTTTGGGTAGATGCCAAAGAGTGTTAAGAAGCCTTCCGCTCTGTTATCTCCTTATGTCACATACGCAAGACAAAAAACTAAACTCCCTTACATCTCTCCTATTCCACCATCAAGATAACAACATTGAGACCACCAGGTAAACATGCGACTGGTAGTAAGTGGGTGTATAAGATTACATTCAATTCTGATGGAACTATTGAGTAATACAAAGCTCATTTGGTGACACTTGGAAACAAACACGACAAAGGTGTAGATTATGTTCAAACATTTGCCCCGTTTTTCAAAAGACAAATTGTTCGTATTGTTCTTGATGTTTATGTAGTGAAAATTTAATCAATGGATGTCTATAATTTGTTTCTCCATAGTGACTTACATGAAGAAGTCTACATGAAGTTACCACATGGTTTTGAGCATTTCTGTGGGAATAAAGTCCGCAAATTAAACAAAACTCTCAATGGTCTTCGACGAGCAACCACCAAATTGTTGATTGCTCTTCCTGATTTCGTTTTTAAATTAATCACAATTATTACTAGTTGTATACTATATTCCACGGTAGTTCTACACTTTTTGTGTTAGTTTACATGGATGATCTTGATATCGAGGATGATCTCACATTCTTGAGGAAGAATTTTGGTGATGTTCTTTAAAATGATAATTATGCAATTTGGTTTATACAAGTTGATCTTGCATTGGAGTATATCTCCTATATTGTAGCATCCCTAGCCGACCTTAGTAATGTATAAATACTTGTGATTATCATTCAATAAGATCATTAGAGTTTCCTTATGCTTTTGCAATAAGCAAAGAGAACATGTGTATATTTTTGGAGTAGAACATGATTCACGCTTTCTATAATCAGTTGAACTAATGCAAATATAAACAGAGCAGTGACCATGTTCAAGATTTTTCAGAAAACAATGTCAAATTCAATATTAAGTATGTTATTTCTGAAATTGCATTGCAATGTTTGGAGAAAAAAACATTGTCTTTAATAATGACTAGATTCTAACCCGCGTTGTGCGCGGGGTTATATATGCATAAAATATTACGTCAATTATGTTATATATACATACTTTAGAGAGTATACTTATAAATATTTAAGTAGTAATATATATTGTTTATTAAGGAGTATATGTTATAATAAAAATATATGATGTTAAATGTATACTAGATTTTGTCCAGCGCCAAACGCGGGATTATAATTTTCTTGGTAAATATAATATCTATAGTGTTTTTAATAGTATTGTAAATTATATATAACACATGTCTAATATTTTGAAATATTTTTTTAACAAAAAAAAAATATGTTAATATAATACCAATGTCTTTTGTGCGATTATGTGTAATACAAAAGTAGAGCTGGATCTACAAATTTTCGATCGGATCAGTTCAATTTTTGTAGGACCCGTAAAAGTATCAGTCACATGTCGATTCGAGTTATTTCAAATTCGGATCAGTTCTAAAAATTTAAATGAAAATCGAAACACCAGATAGTTCGGTTTGGTTTGGTATTAACCCAAATCACACAAAAAATCAAAATAAACAATAAAAACGTTCTTACATTTTAACTCATATCAAGCTATTTTTTTAGCAAAAAATAAATATTGTGTGATTCGACGTTTTAAAACCGAATGAATCTGAAATATGATTAAAAATGTTTTCTAAGTGACTATATGATGTCTATTTTATACTATAAGTTTATTGCTATTCAAAACCCTCTCAACTAATATGGGACATAATAACAAATCACTTTAAAAACTATTATATTTTAACTCAATTCATCCCATTTTTAAATTCAAAATAAATAAATATTATTCGGTTCAATTTTTTAAAACCAAATATATCCAAAATAAGTTTTATAAATGAACATGTAAGGTCTATTTTATATTGTATTATTATTTTACAAAATTCTCACCACCGATGTGAGACAAAATAATAAACTAATTAAAGACAATTAAATTTTTATGTATATTAGACTTACGAAATAGAAATTAAAAGAATAAGAACTTAATTTTTTCGTTGATTGTGAAATCTTTGTTCCATAAATTATTAGCAAATTTCTTTTTTGCAATCATTGATATTTTAAATTTTTCGCTATAATGTATAGTCAATATATATTAACAATATAAGAAAGTAGTTTGAAAATATTTGATTTGAAAGTTAATTGATAATTGGCTTACAAAATAAATTAATTGGTAATATCTTTTCATTTATTTAATTTTAAATTTTATTTAATAAAGAAAGTGATGATTGGTTACTTTTACCTCAAAACTCTCTTTGATTGACACATAGAATTTTTTATTTTCATTTTCTCTCTCTGTCTCCTCAAATAATATATAAGATTATAGTTGTATTTAGTTGCCCATATATTTAATATAGTATAATAGTGATCATTAAAAGTGGACTATGTTTGTTAATTTATATAACATAAAATAAAAACAAAAATTAAACAAAAGAATCAAATATTAACAATTTATAAATTAAGTAATTTATATTTATGTACTATTCATATATAGTAAGTTAAATTAAAAATTATTAGTCAATTAAATAAATCCCGTATTATTAAAACTAAACATATTTAATACTAAAAATCTATATTAACATGATAAGCCCAATCTATTTCAAATATTTAAAAATCAACTAAACAATAAGCCCAATATTTTTTGAAATAAGCTCATTATCCATTTGTTTATTTTATATATTTTTCTAAAAATCTATATTTTATGTTATTATAATAATTTATTGGAACTTATTTTCTAAAAGAGAAAATAAAAAACATTAAAATCTAAAACGAAAAAGGTAAAGTTGATTCGATTTCTTCTTCTTCTTTATCTCAAAAGAGCGATTCATGTCCGAAAACTAAAATTCAAAACTCTGTAAGTTATATCTATTTCATTTAGATTTGAAATCGAATCTGTAAATTTTCTTCGGTTTTGCAAAAAAAAACTTATTAAAGGCTTGATGGTTATCAAGAAATCTTAATATCTGAGGTCTCTTGATGGAAGCATGGATAAGAGTGCCCGACAAAATTAAAGGCTTGTTATTAAGATACATCTATATATTAAAACTTACAAACGTATAATAAAATTTTTTAAAATACTTACAAATTCATTAGAAAGAACCATATCAAGGGATTCACCAACTATATTTGCGTATTGTCTCCAGGAATGCAGGATCTTTACTTGGATTCGCCATGTTGTTTTAAAAGGTTTTACACTCTCAGAGGAGTAAACCCGTTTGTTGTAGCCATACTATCTTTTTAATTTGCTTGTAATCGGAATTTAAAAGTGTGTTAAACTTAAGTATCTATGTTATGGTATTTATATGAGTTTGTTATATTTTCGTGATTAACAATTAGGTTGAAGATAAAATAAAAATATTCTAATTTAGAGATTTGAAATATATATACTAACCAAAAGATTGAATCTTTAATAATTGAATAAATAATTGTTAAAACAAATCAATAAATATAAAACTAAATAATTGAATAAATAATTGTTATATAAGAACGAATAAAACTAAAAAATTGTTAAGATTACCAAATCAATTAGTTTTCGGAATAGTAAATAATTGAATAAATAATTGTTAAAACAAATCAATAAATATAAAACTAAATAATTGAATAAATACTTGTTATATAATAATGAATAAAACTAAAAAATTGTTAAGATTACTAAATCAAACAGTTTTCGGAATAGTTAATAATTGAATAAATAATTGTTAAAACAAATCAATAAATATAATATAATAGATCGACCATGACCCTAAATTACAATTTTCTTTTGTTCTTAAAATAATTAATTTCTAATGGCACATTTCGTAAATCACACATCATGCTAAGATTATTTACTTAACAATGTTTCTCTTTTAATAGTATAGAGATTAGTCTTAGCCAACCTAATAATTAAAATGGCATGATAAAGGACAAATCTTGTTCATTGATCAACTATTTCTACTTTGAGTCTTAAAAGCGTATTTTTCGTTTTCAATATACACAAAAATGAAAGTGATAATGAGTTGTTTCATCTTATTGTTTTGTTATAGGTGGAAAAAAAATTCCGGAAAATTTTCGAAAAATCATCAACTTTCAAAACGAAGCAAAAAAAACCTTGAACTTTCAGTTAAACCGTTGCAACTTCCAAATTTCAATAGTTGATCATGTTAATCTTCAACTTTTGTTGACCAAGTCATTTTAAACACGTAAAAAATTAACCGTTAAATAATATTTTTTAACGATATGTTAGTTGTTAAAACAACATCATTTTAAACACGAAAAAGGTAACCGTTAAATAATATTATTTAATGGTATGTTAGTTGTTAAAACGACGTCATTATAAGATTAATTTTTTAAAAGAAAATGTCAAAAAACCAGAATTTTTAAAACGAGGCCCCAAAAAAAACATCAAATTTTCACTTAAGTCATTTTAACTTCCAACTTTCAAAAATTGACAATTTTAATCCTAAATTTTGGTTAACCAAACCATTATAGACACGTAAAAAGTAATCTATTTTGAAATATTCTTTCGAAGAAAAAATTTGTTAAATCGTGACTCGAACTCGTCGGTAAGAGAAAGTGTTCAACCTGACTTTACCAGCTCTACTGGTTAAACCTTTTACCAAACTATATATATACATGTATATTATTGTGATGTGGAATTGATATCTGTTACAACGAGCGTATACAGAAGCTTTATACGATAGTATCTATACATCAAAGGAAACCAAAAATATACTAAAGTTAATGAGAAAATCATGAGTGAGACAATAACGAGATTGAGTGATATAATGGGTATATCTAATACGCCCCTTCAAGAAGAACCAATTTGTGTGAGTCCGATCTTGACAGCGAGAGTGTGAAACCGTGTTCGAGGTACGTGACGTGCGTGACTCGAATATGACCCGCCTGTACATGATTGCAAACAAAGTGATAGTCTAAGGCAAGACGTTTCATTCGAGAGTGGAATACCGGATTAGCCGCAAGGTAAGTGGCTCCAATGTTATCACAATTTATTGCCAGTGTAGTGGAGCTTTGGAATCCCAATTCAGTGAGCAAAGATTTGAGCCAACAAACTTCAGCGGTTGTTGCCGCAGTTGATCGATATTCGGCTTCGATTGATGATCATGCTACGCCGGTTTGTTTCTTGGATGACCACGCGATCAGATGGCTGCCATAATATACAATGTAAGCTCTCGTTGAGGTGTAATCATCCTTCTTACCGCCCAATCAGCATCGGTGTAAGCATGAAGTGAGGGAGTATTAAGACGACGAAAGAAGATGCCGTGTGAGATGGATCCAGCTAAGTATCGAAGGATACGTTTGACCGCATTCCAGTGAGCATCGGTTGGCTTATGCATAAACTGGGACATTTTGTTGACGGGGAAGGCAATGTTCGGACGGGTTAGCGAGAGATATTGTAGACTCCCTACAACCATTCTAAACTGCGTCGGATCAGTTGTCGATTCGTCGGAAGTTAATGTGAGTTGTGTATTTGGACACATCGGTGTAGTAACACTCTTGGCATTCGTCATGTTGGTGCGGTGAAGAAGATCTGCAACATAATGGCGTTGGGTTAGTAGAAGACCATGAGCAGAATGTGTGGCTTCAATTCCTAGAAAATAAGAGAGTTGCCCAAATCTATAATCGAAAAATGAGTTGAGAGAGAGGAGATGAAGTTGGTGAGATGAGGTTGACTGTTCCCGGTAAGTATTATGTCGTCGACATTAAACGAGCATATAGAGAAGAGTGTCGTGTTTGTTGTATATGAATAAGCTGACATCGACTACGGAGTTGACAAATCCAGATTGCAGAAGGAACGAGCGGAGTTCATTTTACCAAGCGCGAGGGGCTTGCTTTAATCCACACACAGCCTTATTGAGTTTACATACAACACGCGGATTGTCCTTATCAATGAAACCTGGTGGCTGCATCATATAGACTTCATCCGTAAGGTGTCCTTGTAGAAAAGCGTGGTTGACATCGAATTGTCTCGTTGGCCAATTGAGAGATGTGGCGATACTTAAGACCAATGGATTGTTGCCGGTTTAACCACAGGGTTGTATGTGTCATGGTAATCAATGTCGAATCTTTGACTAAAACCTTTCGCGACCAAACGGGCTTTGAATCGATCGACCAAGCCATCAGCATGACACTTTATGGTGAATATCCACCTGCAACCCACGATATTAGCGGCTTGTTATGGAGAAACTAAGTCCCATGTTCTGTTACCAAGTTGAGCGTTGATCTCTTCCATTATAGCCTTTCGCCAACGAGGGTCCTTAAGTGCTTGCGCAATTGTTTTTGGCATCCTGTCTGTGGGAGCGGTGATTGTAGCTGTGAGATTAAGTTCCTGGACTGGGCGTCGAGCTCGAGTTGATTGTGTGGAAGGTGCGACAGGAACAAAGTCAGACGTAGAGACAATAGTCTATGTGAGAACTGAGCGAGCGTCGGCAGTGGGAGTTGTGCGGTCAGGAATCGGAGTTGGTGCGTCAAATTGTGGTTCCGGCGTGGCTGAAGCATTCGTCGAGGGCGGCAAAGGGAGTGGATTGGAGGATGTTGGTTCAGACGGTGATATTGAAGTAGGAGTAACATAAGGTGGGATCATGGGGGTTGAAGGTCGTGGAAGCACCGTGACCACCAGAGTTGCTGCCTGTGAAAACTATGCATCATTAAAACCAGATGATGATGAAGGTGGTAAGCCGTTAGTTGAGGCAAATGGAAACATGTATTCATGAAACACCACATGTCGTGAGACATAGATTTTAGATGTAGCTTGATGAAGGCATATATAGGTACTTTGTGTGGTTGAGTAGCCTAAGAAAACACAAGGAGTTGAGCGAGCATCAAGCTTATGTGAAGTATAAGGACAAAGCCGTGGAAAACAAAGACACCCAAAGATCCGTAATTTTTAAAGATTGGGTTGTTGTCGAAAAAGACATTGGTAAGGGGATTGAAGATCCAAAATCCGAGTGGGCATACGATTAATAAGATAGACCGACATTGCCAAAACATATGTCCGAAATGTGTTTGGCATATGTACTTGAGTTAAGAGTGTAAGACCGGTTTCCACAATATGTCGGTGACGACGTTCAGCTATGCCATTGTGTTTCGGGATATGATGTGGAGTAGTAAAATGGGAGATACCATTCGTGGCAGGAAATTCGCGTAAGGCGATAAAGTCACCACCATTATCGCTGTAGAGTGTTCTTAGCTTGGATTGAAATTGATTTTCAATCAATGCTTTGAACTTTGCAAAGACCTCAAAAAGTTGCGATTTAATGGATAAAACCAAGTATATTTAATAAAATGATCGGCGAAAATAACGTAATACTTAAAAGAGTCTACGGAAAGAAGAGGAGAGGTCCACACATCAGAGAATATAATTTCTAAAGGATGAGACGATGTGAGAGTATATGTAGAAAAAGGAAGCTTATGCATTTTATTTACGGAGCAAGCACTACATCGCTTGTTCAATAAAGATTTAGAAGACAACGACAAAGAAAATCGAGAAACTATGGTTTATAAAATAGGTAAAGTAGGATGGTCGAGCCTTGCATGCCAATCCGATAAAGTAGTTCTAATAACCGAAGTATAAGAAAGACTAAGAGCATGGGAGGTTCGTTGCTTGGGCCATTCATAAGTGCCATTTCTAGGCTTGCCTTCCAATCGAAGCGCCCCCTGTACTCAGATCGTGGATCTGAAAATAAGTGGGAGTAAAGATAACAGCAGCATCATTAGCGTTACACAATTGAAAAAATAGAGAGTAAGTTTTTATCGAGTGAAGGAACACATAAGACATCATTGATAAAGAAATGATTAATGAGAGATAGTAAAGAAAAAGAACTCGTGTGGGTGATAGATAGACCGGAGCCGTCTCCAAGAACCACATCTTTACCACCATTTTACGGAGCAAGAAGAGAGATATTGGCTAAGTCGGAAGTCACATAGTGGGAGGCACTAGAATCAAGTAGCCAAGTGGAAGAGTCCCCTGTCATCAACGCAACGTGTGCTCATGGATGCCATTGTTGCGGAGTTGGAGCCTGCCACGGTAGAGCTTGGTGAGGATGTGAGCACTTCTGTGGTCCTGTACCACAAAAAATCCGGTACTCGGGACAGAATTTGGCATTATGGCCTTGTATCCCACACGCCTGACATCCGCCAAGATATGGCCAAGATGTTTTGTTGTGACTGTTGTAGCGTCTGGGACTGTTATAGGTGTTGTTTCGATTGTTGGGAGGTCTCCAAGAGTTTTATTTAGGACGTTTCTCAGTGGAATTGGCATTGAGAGGCATAATCGAGGATGGAGGTGGTTACTTATAGAGAATCATTGATGTATTCACATTTTATCGGTTTTCACTACGGTTTTTGTACGAGAA
>OVAN01007499.1:0-19577 GCA_900406275.1 Anastatica hierochuntica | reverse complement strand
CGGTCCGTTTTACTCGCAAATCACTCGCAAATCACGATTTGCGAGTGATTTACGAGTAAAACCTTCCTCGCAAATCCTCCTGTTTCTTGTAGTGTAACCACCATCCACCATTCACTGGAAGGTGCAAAATTGAGATCCAAAGTAGGGCTAAAAGAAACTTATGAACGTTGTTCCAGTGAAAGCCATTGAAGAAGAAGATCTGAGTGTTCAACTTTCTCTTTCTTTAAACTCATATGCTTTGTCCTTAATTGTTCTGTCAATTGGAAGTATTAACGAGTCTGGCGACAAAAAGATATCCCGATGAAGTTTATTGTTCCTCTCCATCCAGATAACGTAAATCCCTGCATGCCAAGCCAACACCAACAACTTCCTCTTGATCTTACCGCCGTTGAATATGATCAGAGCCGTCCTGTTCTGAGACCTATCTCTGCTGCCTAAGAAGTCGAACCGCCTGTAAATTTCTCTCCAGATTTTCCAAGAGAAAGGACAACTGAAGAAGAGGCGATTACAAGATTCCTCTTTTACTCCACAAAGCAAACAAGTTGGATTCACTTGAAGTCCCGATTAAGCATTCGGTCTTTTGTAAGGCACCTATTCTAGACGAAAAGCCAAGTGAGGAATCTCTGTTTTGGGATCCCCCGCGGAACCCATACTACATCTTTCCAGTCAACCTCCGCTTGGTGCTCCTTGATTATTGTCTAGATGTGTCTTGTTGAGTATTCATTGTAAGTTTGATTACCAATGACCCATACATAAGTACCCGATAAATCATAAATTGTAGTAGAGGCTAATTCAATTTGTATCATCACCTGTTTTTAAGAGCGTGTTGGATGGAGAGACCAAGATTCCCCATTCCAAAGATCAAGGAGAGTGGCTCGCAAAGGAATACCCAACTGTTGAGGGCGTTCTGGCTTTATGAATTCAGAAAGCTTCCCAAATGGCATCAGTTATCATCCCAGAACCTACAATCTCGTCCATTCCCAATCTTCATTTCGATCCGCGGGTAAACATAATCTTTGAGCCGTATGAGCTTCCTTGCAATCCCTTAGAAATGCTGGTTTTCTTTAATTGTCCAGTAATATGCCAGGTTTCCTTCAATAACTTCCCTTGTAAACCATGCTACCCACAAAGAACCAGATCTAAAGAATAACATCCATACTAACTTGATCAAAGTTGCTTCTGTTCCAGTTTAAAAGACATCGAAGCCCGAGTCATCCTTCTTCTTTAGCCAAAGTCATTGTGGACCATGTTATTCTTGTCGTGAGATTGCCATCAATTGAACCTTTCCAGAGAAATGCACTTGATATAGATTCAATTTTTTTAACACATTTCTTTGGTAGACTAAATGTGGAGCACCAAAAGTTGGATATACTCGCAATAACAGAGGTAAGCAGCTGTAAACACCCTGCAAATGAAAGAGATTTAGTTGACAAAGCATTAAGTCTAGCTTTTACTCTTCGGATTAAAGGAGCACAATCTGATATGGAAAGTTTCCTTGTGCATAGGGGTAAACCAAGATAACAGATTGGGAGAGTTCGTGGAAACAGACCAGTTGCCTCTTGGATGTCCTTAACCTTTGTTTTAGTCATACCAAAGTAGTAGAAAGCCAATTTTGCATAGACCTTAACGACCCATCATAGAAAATGAGTAAGTCATCTGCAAAATAGAGATGAGATATATTTTCCTTTTTGCACTTTTCATGATAGTTGAATTTTTCGAAGTAACTCCTTTTTCTAGCATCTTTGATAAACAATTCATTACCATTACAAACAGGTATGGTGAGAGAGGATCTCCTTGCCGAAGGCCCCGTTTACCTTTGAAGTAGCCATGGATATTTCAATTGTAAGCAACTCATAACGACATTGTGAACACACAACTCTGAATCCATCTTAGAAAACTCTCTAGAATATCTATACTCTAAAGACAGGTAAGTATAAAGTCCCAATTTAGGGTATAGAAAGCTTTCGATATGTCTACCTTAATTGTTAACTTCTTTTTCTGTATTTTTGTGGTAGTCGACTACAAGATCAGCAGCCATAAGAGCATTTTCCATTAGAAGCCTCCCTTGGATGAAACCTGATTGATTGCAGAGGATAAACAGTGGCAGTATTTGCTTCATTCTGACAACAAGCAACTTCAAAATCACTTTATAAAGGGTGTTGTAGCATGAGATCGTTATGTAGTCCAGGATGAGGGATGCTCCGGATTTTTTTGCACTAGCATGAGGATTATGGAGTTCATAGCAGCTCGCATGAAAGATGTAACAAAGAACTTGGAGACTCCTTGCAAGATTTCATCTCCCAATATATGCCAAGTGCATTTATAAAAGTCGAGGTTACTCCATCAGGTCCCGGTGAATTGTTCTTATTCAGCTTGTGATTAGTTTTTGATATTTCTTCTCTTGTTGGATTGGAGATCATGGTTTGTTTCATGTAGTCTGGGCAGCTAAAGTGGAAGAGGAGTTTGAGCTCTGAAAGGGGACATGTAATCCGTAAGACAGAGGGAGGGCTCAAGATTTCTTGGAAGTGACTAACAGCATGGTGGCACATTTCAACATGGTCTACTATAATCTGACCAGAAGCCAAGGTAAAAAATCTGATGGTGTTAAAAGAATTCCTTGCTTTTGTAACTCTGTGTAAGTATGATGTATTATGATCCCCCTCTTTAAGCTAGTGAATTCTCGATTTTTGCTTCAAAAATTCCTCCTCTGTTTTCCTTAGATCTCTAGTTTGGTAGTTAGATCTCTTTCCTGCTAAAACAGTGGATAAGTAGGACTTGAAAGAACTTGATTCTGCACATGTTTAAGTAAAGAGTTAGTTTCCGTCATTTGTGTTTGAATTTTAGCAAAATTGTCTCTATTTAGTTTTTCCAACTCTATCTTTATAAGTTTTTGTTTCACTCCCAAAGAAGCTAAACTTGGTTCATGTTGACATATGTTTCTAGCCTGGTTCCCAGAATTCTCGACTGTTGCCAAAAAGTTGGGGTGATGGGTGAGGAAATTGAAGAATTGGAAGGGCATGGATCCGACAGTGGGTAAAGGTTAATATATGTTGACAAGGCAGGGAGAGTGATATGAAATTTTTGGGGCAAGGAAAGTGGATAAGCTATCAGGATATGCGGTGATCCTTAGACTATTCACCAAGAGTCTATCAAGTTTTTTGGCAATGGGTGTTGATGGTTGTTTGTTGGACCGAGTAAAAAGGGGCCTTGAAAGCGAAGATCACACAGGTCAAGTTGGGAGCAACAGTCTTGAAGTTCCAGCATTAAAGAGGTGAGGTGATTGACTGAAATGGAGGAATGTTCACTTGGCTGTAAAATTTGGTTCAAATCTCCACCCACCATCCAAGGCATATGATCCAACTCAAGATATTGGTGCAGTTGCAGTAGATCACACCACAAACCAGTTCTTTTAGCACTACTGTTTGAAGCGTAAATAGTTGTGAAGTGAAAAGTTTGACCTCCAGGTATGCTGATTTTACAGGTGAGGGACTGAGAATTTTGATGCAAAAGAGAGAGTAAGTCGAGGGCTTTCCAGATTATAATGATCCGACCATTATCAGCTGCTAAATAGTTGGATAAAAAAGACATCCAGGATAGGTTTGGTTCATGATATGGTTCAGATTTGGTTCTTTAGTATGACTTTCTAGAATTTCTTCAAAATGAGGTTGATGAAGTGACAGCTAGTCCAAAAACTGTTTCTGTTTACCCGAGTCATTAAGACCTCTTATATTCAAAAAGAAGCTTTTATATACATTTCAAACAGGGGGGAAAAGGAAACTAGAGTTGAGTAAAGAGCTCCCGAGGGAGATTTCCATGGGTTTGAAGATTAGGATAGAGAGGTTTTGGGTTTGGTACAATGTTATTAGAGGGATTAGGAAAGTGTGGTAAGGAGGAAATTAAACTGAGATTCTTGTTATTAAGAGTGGCAAGGGAAAAGAAATGATTGGATGACGAAAAATGATTATTTGAGAGAGATGGTTGAGGTAATGGTGGTTTTTGGTTACATATTGATTTTTTAGATAAGAGAAGAGTGAGGGGAAGGCTTTTCACTCAGAAGGGGTGGGGCTAAGTTTTGTTGGTTTGAAACAGAGGGTGGTTCTTTATCTGAGGGGAGAGGCATAGGGGCAGAGGCTGGAGGGGAAAGAGTTTTTAATGAGGAAGCAGTAGTGGAGTCTGAAAAGGTAACATTAACCTCCTGAATAGGTAATGATTGATTAGAAGATTCTGATTCTGCATTTTGCTTTGAAGCAATTACTTTCTCTTTCTCCTTTTCCTTGAATCTGATTTGACTATCTATTTCTTGAGTAAAAGTAGTCTTTTAACTCCAGGAGGGAGGCAGAGAGGGATAGTACCAGATAATGTGTCCTAACTCTTGGCAGTGGGAGCATGTTAGCGGCACCCAAAGGTAATAAACATCAACTATAACAACTTCACCATTTTCTCTTTCTACTTCCACTTGGGAAGGCAGTGGTTTTGTTAGGTCCACCTCTACCTTGACATAAGCTTCATGAATGTTAACCAATTTTAAAATATAATCATCAGCTTCCTTCGGGTCTCCTACAAGTCCTGCAACAAGGCTGAGACCTTTTGAATGTCATAGGTTAAGCGGGACATCGTGGAGATGTGCCCAGATAAAAATGGCATCTAGATCCATAGAGGAGTTTGAGGAGTTCCAAGGGCCTACTAGAAAAAGACAATCCCCTATGTACCAAAGTTTTTTCTCTAAAATCTAATTCTGGAGGGTTGCGTTTAAAATTCTCACCAACATCAATCTAGAGATAGTATTGAGGTGAATTTCAACTCTTTTTCCTTTACCCCCACATACTACTTAGTACATTTTGAATATGCGTGTAGGGAGGAGGTCTACCCTTGAATCTAAAAACTATAAACTGCTGAAGCATGTCATCCCCCTCTTCAAATACATAATCAGGGATGAGTACTCGAGGCTTCCCGGTTGCTGACATGGACGATAGAGTCAGTCTTTCTAATTTTCTATTTGTGGATTTACGTAGCTAGTCTGTCCAAGTTCTAGTTAGAGGGTGGAGTGGAGGTTCAGAGGCAACAATGGAGGTGGAGTGAAGCTGAGGGTTTGGTGGAGTGGGAAGAGGGATCTTTGAAATGACCGGAGAGGAGCTTGAGGTAAGGGTTTGTGAGGGCAAAGGGGATGCAGGAGAGGGAAGGATGGGGCCAAGAGAGGAAGTAAAGCTAAAGATAGAAGAGATGAGGTGTGTACAAGGGATTTGGCTAGTAAAGGTGGAAAGGGGTTGGCTTTAGGAAGAAGTTTGAGCTATCTGTGTAGTTGGAGGAGAGATGGTGTTTGAAGAGTACACCTGTTTGTGAAATGTAGAGGAGAGTGAAAAGCAAATTGAATAATTGGCTAGATAGAATTTATTACTGTTGAAAAGGGGAAGAAGGATGAAGAGGCAATATAAGAATTGTTTATTTGCACCGGTCAATATGATGAGCTTTCAAAGCTAATATGACATTTTCTAAGTGGCACGCGACGGGAGAGAATTTAGGGAGAGAAGAGAGAAAGAAGGTATAGTAGCGGATGCGGTATTTGAGGAAAAGGGGTGGGAAATTAAAATTGTAAGACCATGATTATTGCTGGATCTTAATGGCAGGTTCTTAAAATAGAAAATATTAAAAATTTAATAAAGTAGGAGAGAAAGAAAAAAGAAGAAGTAAATGGATCTTACGTTTAATATAAAACCCCATTTTTACCTTCTTCTTCCTTTGTATTTGTTAAACAAAAATAAATAGCAATTATAATAATTAAAATAATAATATATTAATTTTTTAGAAATTATGTGGAGTTTCATCCGTTAATCATGCTCTAGGTTAGATAGGTGAGATCCGGAGAGTCTGAGGGGAGAGGTGGCGGCAACGAAGTGTTGGGTCTAACAAAATCGGCGGCGGAGTGAAAGAGGAAACACAATCGCCAAAGAACTAGGAGTTTTTCTTTTTGAAATCCATTTTTCACGACTATTTTTTTTAACTCTCTACATTCTAAACTTATTGACTATTAATTCATAAAGTTTCTAATGTACAATCTACCACTTTATAAAAAAATTTATGGATAGCAAAATTGACAGATGAAGATTGGGAGGAGGACGCACCATATGTAAGAGAGAATAAAGTGACACGTCATCGGAAGGAATCTTTGGTGGGTTACCATGTGCCACCTATAAGAATTGCGGCGTAGGATTTTCGTACGTCTCCATTATTATCGCTCAGCATATATAAGCCCAAAAAAAAAAGGTTAAAAAAACAAAAAAAAAATTAGGAAAGAAGTGAATCTCGGCGATGGTGATCAAGGATCTGGCGGCGAACGGTGACGCATCTCTGCCTCTGATAAACTCTCCGCCTTCCGGGGACAGAACCTCCGCTCTTCAGACGCTCGGAAACATCATCGTCTCTATCGTCGGTACCGGCGTCCTTGGACTCCCTTACGCATTTCGCGTCGCCGGATGGTTCGCCGGATCTCTCGGCGTCATTATCGTCGGATTCGCCACCTATTACTGCATGCTTCTCCTCGTTAGTTCAATTTCTCCCCTTCTCTCGATCGACCTGAAATGAATTTCGATTTAGAGTTTTTTTTATCTCCTGAAATTGGAATGTTTGTTCTCATATGCAGATTCAGTGTAAAGACAAGCTTGAATCTGAAGGAGGAGGAGAAGAAGAATCGAAAACTTATGGTGATTTAGGCTTTAAATGTTTGGGAACGAAAGGTCGATACCTGACTGAATTTCTCATATTCACTGCTCAATGTGGTGGATCAATAGCATATCTTGTGTTCATAGGCAAAAACATGTCGTCTATATTCAAATCATATGGATTAAGTATGGTTTCTTTCATCTTAATGTTGGTTCCAATCGAAGTTGGATTGTCCTGGATCACTTCTTTATCAGCTCTTTCGCCTTTCAGCATCTTTGCTGATGTCTGCAATATCATAGCAATGAGTTTCGTTGTGAAAGAAAATGTACAAATGGTGATTGAGGGTGACTTTTCGTTTAGTGATAGAACAGCCATTTCGTCTAGCATCGGTGGTTTACCATTTGCCGGTGGAGTTGCGGTGTTTTGTTTTGAAGGTTTTGCAATGACTTTGGCTCTAGAAGGTTCTATGAGGGATAGAGAAGCTTTCCCTAAGTTGTTGGCTAAAGTGCTTGCCGGAATAACTTTTGTCTATGTGTTGTTCGGGTTCTGTGGTTATATGGCTTACGGAGATCAAACAAAGGATATTATCACACTCAACCTCCCCAATAATTGGTCTGCCATTGCCGTGCAGGTAAGAGTTATGACAATGCTAATTCGTGATCTTAAACTTAATGTCTCTTGCATTTCATCATGGTTATGGATACATACGATCTGTTCTTGTTTATGATTTGCCCTTGGTTATAGATGTGTGGAAGTTGGTAAATCATTTTAAAAATCTTGAGATCTGTTTTAGTTTTGTGGATTATCTTGTGAGTGTCTCTCTTGGCCATGCCAAAAATTTCAGTTGATAAAAAGAAACTCAGTATTTTCACGTCTCTGTATTATTTGGTTGAAACAGATTGGCTTATGTGTGGGATTGACGTTTACATTCCCGATAATGGTACATCCTCTTAACGAGATAATAGAGCAGAAACTGAAGAAGATTGATTGGTTACAAAAGCATCACCATCACCAATACAGCCGAGAAACAGGTTCAGTTTCGAAATATATAATATTCATCACGAGGACGCTTTTAGTGGTAGGACTTGCAGCAATCGCTTCATTAGTCCCGGGGTTTGGTACATTTGCTTCTCTTGTCGGAAGTACTCTGTGTGCACTGATATCCTTTGTGTTGCCGGCTTCATATCACCTGACACTGCTGGGTCCAACGCTGAATCTATGGAACAAAGCTGTTGATGTCTTCATCGTGATCTGCGGGTTGCTCTTTGCCGTTTATGGTACGTACAACACAGTCGTAGGAGTTTAAAAGAAGGAAAGCAAGTGATGTAGGTAAGAAGAATACAGCAATAAGGAAGTTTGGTAAGACAGACAACAAAAAAACGAGAAAAGTGTATAGATCTTTGTTTTACACACGAGTCTGAAATCGGAAGATAGAGCCGATTGTTTGTACACTTTGTATTATAATGTTAAAATTTCATTGCTGTATGATACGTTCCAAGGAGGAGAGCTTCACTTTCTTATGGAGGGTTTGAAGATTCTTGCCCGAGGAGAGGTATTGGGTTACAGAACCATCTGGAAGGTTCTGTAACCCAATAAGAAGCTTTGCAGCTAAAACTTATTTGTCTTTCATGGCTTCAGATTAGATAAATAGTGATCGTTGTATCTCTTTCTCCTGCATGCTTTAATAACATTGTAGAGACTTAAGTCTTAAGTGGTTTTGCTTCCAGAGATCTCTAATTACTTCTTGTATCGGTTTCTATTTTAATAAGAAAGAACTTCGGAGTTGAGTTTGTTCTTAATAGTTTGTGAGACTAAACTCTATCAATGTATTAATAATGTAAATAGCAATAGAGTAGATAAACAATAACCGAGAAGATTAACTCCAAAAACAAAACGAAAAATCGTAGGAATATTATATTTTTGAACATAACAAAAACTATACCTCGAAATGCATTTCCTAATTGAAAAGCCAAAAAGATGAAAAAAACAACGCCCCTCCCAAACCCAACAACGCGGGGCGCTTTTGTCTTCAAAATGAGAGTCATGCCGAAAGAACGGGGGAGAGAGAGAGAGAGAGAGTATGGGCACAATATGATATAAACACCAAAAAGAGGGGTTTGGAAGCAAAAGAGACCAAACACTTACTAAAAGTCAGGGCCAAAATCAAAACCCTTCAAAATATATTTTTCCATTTTGGTTGTCAAAAGCTAAAAACTGCGACTCTCTACATCCATCCTACCCCCTTCACACCAAAACCACACACCTTGCATTCACTCCACGCCTCTCCTCCTAATTGTATATTTTCACCGGCTTCTCATATACGTGCCGGTTCTACACCAAAATACCATTCAAAACGATTTAACACACTACACAGAGATACAAAGATAGAGCGAGATAGCGAGAGAGCTTCTTACCTGATTGGCAGCATAAGCCCTTTTAGGAGCATTGTCAATGTGCTCCAACCCAAGATACTGTTCCCACGCACCGTACACATCTCTTCTCTGTTACCATTTATAAGAAAGGAGTGTTAAAACCTTAATCTCTTTTCGAGAAGAACCATGTATAAGAAATCAATTTATCATTACCTGAAAGCGATTATAAACAACATCTGTGTCCTGCAAATAATCCGGACGTCCCATTGAAAATGATGCAAACTTCCACTGCATAACACAAATTTAGAAGAAGAAGAAAATGCATTAATAAACGCCAATAACAAATAAATAAATTGTAACACTTTTGTAGCTATTATCAAACCAGACAAAAGACATGCATACCTTGGCAAAGTCCTCATCAGGGACACGGAGTTTCTTTTGGATACGGGGCTTGATTTCTTCTAAAGTTTCACCTTCGCGGATTACCAGAAAGAAAGGCTCACCAAAATTTTGTATTTGCTGCAGACCAAACAAAGGTAAGGTAAGTTTTCAACAACACATATCTAAAGACCCAAGACCCAGAAATAACATTTTTAAGCAAGCTAAGCGTGACATGGACTGCCACCTGATTTTGTCCAGTCTCTTTAGTAAAATGGTACACGTGGATTAACCGATCAGTGGGACCAATGATCTTATCTTCCTCAGGTATCTGATATTTCACAAGGTAACAAAAGAAGAAAGTCATAATCTTTGAATTCATTAACCAGTCAAACAACAAAATCAGAGAGACTGCACGAACAGAAATGCCACTAAGAGATAAAAATACAGAAAGCCTGGAGGATGACAGAACTAGAGACAACGTGATGTACCTCCTCTGCTCGTAAAGTCCAGTACTGGTCATTGATATTCTCGATCCTTTCAGTTAATGGAAAAATCTGCATAGCATACCCAAAAGCACATTGAATCAAAATCTGCTTAATTCCAGAAGATTGCAACATTATATCGCACGAAATGTCGGTCAGTCGACAAGCCATCATTTCAAACATAGAAAAGAAGTCAATTGAAATCAAAAGACAAAAATTCCTGTTACCTTGTAGATCTTGTGGAAAAAGACCTCAAGTAGCCTGAGTTCTGCATCTGGATGTGAAAGCTCCACCTGATGCGCAAGTGCAGATTTTAGTTAAACTCAGAAAGATATCAAACCAAGAATCCATTTAAAAAAAGGCCGAACATTTGGCCAACAAGCAGAGATGCATGCAATAGTAGTAAACAAAATTGCGATTAGAATGACCCACCTTTGTCTTAAGCTCGTTAATAACATCTCCAACAGTACTCTGCTTGGGTAGTCTGATATTGTGGATTATTATCTACAAGTATAAGAGTTGTGAGGCTTGAAAGACAATTGCAAGTAAAGAAAGCTGCAAATCACAAATATTTTCCAGCCATATTACCTCATCCTTCGTGGCATGGTGGAAAGCAACTTTTAGAGTCTTAAGACATTGCAATTCTGGAAGAGGAATGTCCAGAACTTCATAATACAGAATGTCAGCCGTCTGAAAAAACAACACCCATAATAAGCAAAAGTGCATTGGCATATAAAAATAATACATATGTTCACTCAAAACTTGCATTAGTCACCTGATTATAGTGAACTAACATATCTGAAAGGTGATCTACTCCACGGTATTTGATAGGCTGAGGCTTGGGCTGCTGGGAGTAGCAATTGTGAGTTGTAAGCCTAATTTTCGATGGATCATCAAGAGCAAGCTTTTCGGCCACTCTTTCCACAACATCATCATAAGTATGCAGCTTTGACCTGAAAGTAAAAGCATTAGGAATTCCAAAACGGGAATCAGCTACCAAAAACCTTTCCATAGAGATACTTACAGCTCCAGAACAAAATCGTCTTCTTTAGGTTTTTCCAGAATACGAAAACGCACAAGCTACAAAATTGAAGAAAAGACAGAAAAGTTAGTTACCACGAAATCTTTCCAACAACTATAAAAAGTTTCTGAGGAAATTTCTACTAAGACGTGAACCATCAGTCTGACTAACTGCACACCAGTCTAATTTACCTCTCGATTTTGTACATACTCCAAAAAGGATGGCACGTCTGGGTATCGACATTCGCTCTCCTGGATAGAAAGAGGTTTCTGATAGCAAATAATATCTCCATCTTCAATCTGGATGCCAAAACCAATTTCAATAAAGAGACAACAAACAACGGAACACTACACTTGTTACAAAGAAAGTAGCATTACTTGACACTGCTTGAAAGAACTCTTCTTATCCAGCTGTTCGCACATTACACATGGCTCAAACTTTATTTCCTGAAAAGGAGGAAGAAAATCAATTAAATCAAATGTTTCGTCGCCACATGCATGAGGAAAGGTATATTTAAAAGGCAGCAGCCCCAACCTCAAAAAGTTCTATTTCCTCATCAGGTGCAAAGCCAGCCATTTGATTCAGTTGCCCTAATATATCCATGGGCTTGCTGTAACTTTTCACCATGAGCCTGCCAACATATCTGCACGGTATGGACAAAATTAAGTAACAACAACGAAAGATCCAAATTAAGGTTAACACAGAGAAAACAAAAATGGAGAACAGGAGAAATGGTACCAAAGTGAAAAGGGGTAGATATTAAATTACCTTAGAACTGCATTCTCAGGGTCATAGAGCTTAAAGAAAAGAAGAATATCTTCAGCTGATTTGTCTGGGGGAGGAATAGGACGCTCATCCTGAATAATTCAAGCATTAGTACTGACTAGTTGCTTTATTCCCTTTAACCAAATTGTTTCAGAGTTTCATTAGGCCTCAACAATTAAAATTGGTAGCAACAAAGTATTACCGGTCCACGTGCTATTTCCAAAAACAGCTTTAGTTCGGCATTGCTTGCCTTGTTAGATACCTCTCTTATTTGTCCAACCTTCAATGACATATTCAAGATTAAAAAAAAAAAAAAGACAGTATCATATGATAACAATCAGGCTTATGCAAATACAGAAATAAACTATAAAATCAGTAACATGTACAAATCCTCTTTAGACAAATTTTCAGTTCGTAAGTAAAAGGTATGGCAGTTTGATGCAACACAAGTTCAATCACGAGACCCAAAAAAGCCCCAGATCTCACTCATACAAGAACAAACCCAGCTAGTAATACGTCACAGAGTAGATATACACACTAACAAAAAATCACTGATGGTTTTATAATTCAAAAAAAAAAAAAACCAAATGAAAGAGGCAAACTTTACGCCTGAAAGAATTAAACAAAAAAAGTGAATACCGTCTGTTGTTCTTCTTGAGGCAATAATGGACGGTTAGGACGATAAGTATGGTTTTGTCGCTTTGCCCAGATCCAGAAACGTTGTAGTTGAACCGGGACACCAAATTCTTTGGCAACCTCTTCCTACATGAGGGTCAATTTTAATCAGCAAATAGCTACAAGTAAACAAGAAAGTAGGTCGGTAGCAATAACTGAAACATTCTGATCAAAGACAGATTTTTCTCATCAGCAACCTGATCGCTAATCCTCTGTCTCAAGATAAATTCACGTTACTAAAAAAGAGAATACTTTGCATAACTTATCTCATCCTGTAGTTAAACGCTCTTTTGGAATTCAATAGGAAGATACAAAATGTACCTTAAACTGTTGAAAAGGGGTCTGCTTCTGGATTCGAAAACTATGGACTTTTTCGTGATCAACAAGATCAAAGTATATATTCTTTCCAACTTGCTCAGTGAAGTCTTCATCTCTTGCCACCTTTATAGGAAGTATGAATTGCATTAGTGACATCAGTACCAAATCTGTACCAATGGTAGATCAGACAAGAACACATTTTCAGTCTCCAATTCAACACAAGTAGATAACCTTGATTGTCGTGAAAAGGTGAGCTTCAGCCTTGTATTTTCTTTTATCCTCCTTTTCTTCTTGTTCTTTTTTCAGCCTCACCTGTTAGAAAATATTAAGCTATTCATAGAAAATCAAGACAGGTAACTAGAGATAAAACGTTTAACAGAATTTCTTACCCGTAAATGTTCTGCTATGTCTTTTTCATCAACGTTGCAGATTATTTTATCTTTGTCGCTTTCCCGAATATAAACAAGCATGTATGCATTCGAGTATTTGGTGAATTTGAAAGATGGATTATTGAAACCAGGATTATTCTGCGGTAACTGAGCAAACACCATATTTGAAAGTACACCAAGTGAGCGAAATGACTTAGAAAGGAAAAGTAAAAAAACCCATAAAGAGAGTGCTACCTCTTCTTCACCACCATATTGCTCTTCCAATGCCCTTTTCACATCTTCCTTCGTTACTCGTTCATCGTCAAATTTATACCTGAAATAATTAGAAGTTTAGATTGTCTGACAGCAAAGTTTAGATTGACAAAATATGTTCATCAGTGCCATCTGACCACTCCAGAAAACATAGAAAGACATAACTATTATTTATTTTAATGTATGTTAGGAGAAAACGTTCAAAATGTAAAGATTTCTTACGCAATGAATCTTAAGCATAAAAAAAACAAAGAGGTCAGAAGATTCCAGGAAATTCAAGAACATATTATCATGAGACATGACCTAGACCTTGCTATAGCCTAGATGATGATTCAATAAAATTAATTCATAGGTTACAAAATACAAAGCTTGCTTTAGCATAAAAGAAACAAAGAGTTGAAGACGGAAAAGGATACATACCACTGATCCGAAAGGGTCGGCCTGATGAAGGCATAGTAGTGTCCTCCATGCACTCCTCCACTATGAACTAACACACTGCACAGAAATGAGTAGCAGCAAACAATTCAAGCAAGCACATAAGGCAACATAAAACTAAAACAACATAATCCATGTTTTCTTTTCACTCTCACAAAAGGAAAATCAAATGCCCATCTACTATGGAAATCTAAGGTACAGCAACCAGATTCCCTGAGGAGAGGAGTCTAGCAGAGAATCAAAAGAACTTGATACTTTAGGAAAACGTACTATCATATTTATGTATAGCCCTTTTTGAATCTACTGAAACTCAAGCTACAAAAATATATACCTGTGGAGTGTGTAGAGATTACGTACACTCTTGTCAGTATCAGGGGATAAATATTTGCCATTCTCTCTATCAAGATCCAGTTGAAGAGGAAACTCATAACGATCATTTATCTATAAACAAAGCAACATCAGCACTCAAAGGCTGCTATTGATGCAAGCCTAAAAACGATGCCAACACCATATGCTGACTTTGTTCGGTAAAGGAACTTCAAATACTAACCTTCACCATCGTGTCCCGCATAAAATCATATTCAAACCTTTTAAGCTGAAGTTGAAGAACTGGTGGGAAGTCTATAAATAGAACACCTTTTTTTGCATCCTGTGAACATAAAAATATTCCACGGTAAGATTTAAATAAGTAGAACAAGAAACAATGGAAGTCATTCGAACAAAACTTTATCAACTTTAAACAATATTAAATTAAAAAGCTTTACATCCTTTCCTAACTTAGGTTACTTGGTAGCATTCAGACGCATAATAAACTCTACACCAAATAATATGTAGAATTGAGACGTTGACAATTCTCTAACATCTCCTAGAACCAAAATAGGAGAAGGAAAGAAAGAACACATCTGACCTGCAAATCATATCCTTCTGCATGGTATTTGTTGTCTCCTTCAAGGCGTTCAACTTCAACATACTTGTCAAAAGAAGCATACACATCTTTACAGCCTTTAACATCAAGCTGGAGGTCTGCAATAAGACCATTTCACGGTTGTAAAGTTATTTTGATCAAATATATTAGCTTCTGGTAAAATAAGACACCAGAAGATGGAAAACTGTTTAAAAATACCTACCATAGAATGATTCTTTACGTGTAGACTTGTAATCAACATTAATGCACTCAATGTAATTCATATGATGACCCTCAAATAGTTTCTGTATTGTTCCCTCCACAACAGTTCCCTTGAAAAAGGAAAAAATTAAAACACAAAAACACTAACTATGAATGGATGAATAGCCATGCAGAGGAAGACAATTTTACTTTCATTTTGTCCTCAAGCTTTTCAGAGAGAACTCGGTTGAGTTCTTGGACATCATGTTGCATGAAAGAATCATATGTATCCCAGCCAAACGACTTTGTCAGCTCCTTTGTAGCTACACTAGTGTCATTATACTGAAGCTTGTAAAACAAACTCTGGAGCGCCAAGGGGATACTAGCTGTAGGTGCATCATTCTCAGTCGTTGGCATGTGGTAAACAGCCTGCAAGCATGGCAATACTCAGATGTCTTTATTTAGAATCTAATGTACTTACATTAATTGAAGAATAAACAATATATACATCCAACCTTTCTGAAGTAAGGTATATGGTACAGCGTCTGCAGGAGAGAATTCATATAACAGGTTGCCCCTTGGTTCTTAAGTCCAACAAAACCAGTCTCTTTCTTTGAGTCATATGACCAGTAATCAAGAATCTTACGCACAGTAACTTCAGCTTCAATCAGAACACTATCATTCACTAAATATCCACGACTGGGATCATAGAGCTCACTGAGAGGCATGAATGATGTAAACCCCCAATCGCTTTCTCTTGCATTAAATTGGTGTTGAGTCTCTGCAACCAGACAACAAGAAAGTTACCCCAATGACAAATGCATCTACTTGTCAGAAAAGCAAGTTGACCAGAGAAAAAAGTACCCAAAGTCACTAACCATTTAGAAAGTTCAAAAGAGTGCATAACCCCCAATATTAACAATTAATCATGTTCGATACATTTTTCACGTAAACCAAGTCCAATGTTTACGGAAATAGTAGCTTAACTCCGTTACAAGGTCTACCATGTACTCCTTTTACAAATCAACATTTTAACACCAGAAATAAAACTATGCCAGTAGTTATTCATTTTAAGCATGATTCAGAATAAGTTAAATCAATCAATATACCTTTTCTGATATTATATCTGTTGTCTATTTGATTCACTACAGCCAGACTGAACTGAGAATATCTGCTCCATCCGTAAGGCAAACTAGGAGCGTCAGCAACGTCCAAGTACATGGACAAATGGTCGACATTGTTTCCTTTGGGAAAAATCAATATTCGCCTGTAAGAGAACAAAAAAAATCAGCCCACATAACGTCAACCAATTGCAAAAGATGCATAGAAATAAATGTAATCCTATTACCATTTGTAACCTCCAACGACAAAAACGTCAGAGTAATGCTTTCTAACATTCAGCCTAATGAAATTTGGGATAGGCCACGTGAATTTCAGAGTGGGAGGATCCTCAGGTGGCGGCGGATTCTCCACGGTGGTAGCGGCAGCAGCAGCATCCTCAGTTTGAGCAACTACAAATACATCGAACAGTTGTTGAGAAAATCCACAACCCAAATTAACAAAAACCCTAGCGCACAGTGAAACATTAACCCTCGAACACTATCCACAAGTGTTCTATAACATCAACATCATCCAATCAAATCAGAACAAAGACGATAAGAGAAGAAGAGAGTCAAACTCAATCTAACCTTCCATTGGCTGAGGTCCTTCGACCAAATCCGAATGTGGAACGAGCATCTCCTCGTCCTCTTGCTGCTAACAAATCCATAAGAAGAAGAATCAGACTTCAGAATAGTAGAAACCCTAATCTCCCAAACCCTCATGATCAGAACGATAAAACAAAAAACACAAAACCACGATGATTTCATCGCGTCGAAGAGAAAAATACAGAAGAATTGAAAAATTCAAAGGAAACAAAACCCTAATGGATCAGTTAAACGAAGAGAAGAACGAATCTCAAAGCAGGTTCAAGGTTAAAAAAACGCCGAAGAAACCAAACGAATTGACACAAAACACGAATACAAAAAGTTAATCGGAGATTACATCAAGTGGCGGCGGAGTAATCATAGTCATTGGTCGGAGAGTGATTTTGACGGTAAGATCGTCGCAAGTAAAAAAATAGGAGCGCCGAAAAGAGGAAAAAATCAAAGTGAGAAGACGAAGAAGACGAAGAAGAGAACTTGCAGAGGAGGAGATCAATCGATTTATGTCTTTTCTCGCTCTTTTTTTCTTTAAAGGATAGTTACGATATTTTCCACAAAGATGAGGGTTTATATTGTAACTTTCTTAAATCCTCTTCGGAGTCAGATTTATAGGTTCCCTGAGGGTTTCTCTGAGAAACGTGACAGTCTAATGAGAATGTGACAGATACGAATTCTTAAGATTGCTGACACCAATTAACTATTTACACGTGGCTTGTCTGTGACGGTGACGTCTCAAGAGAGCTTTTGGGCTTTTCAGCTTTTTTTTTTTTTTCCTCAAGCCCATTCTAACTTGGTTTGTTTTGATTCAACGTTTTTTTGTGTGAACATTTTGATTAAAGTCTATTATTCAAAAGAAAAGCAGAAGAAGATGACAAAGGGTCAGATCTCGTATCGGACTCCTATCATCTGATATGTTGGTAGGGATTTAGAATTTTAGGGAGTTTCGGTGTTTCCTCGGGTTTTTATTTTCAATAGTAGTGTATTAGGTTTGTGGTTCTACCCTTAAATTATGACTCTTCGAATAGCGGTGTTCCAAGTTTGGTTCAGTTGTGGTTGTGGGTTCGTCTCTCTAATGGAAGCCCGCTGCGGAGGCATCTGCTTTCTGCTCCTATTTTTAGGTGGTAGTTGGTTTGGCAAAGCAGTTGGTTCGGTCTTCTTTTCTTCTCTTGCGAGGAGGTTGACAATCTTGACGAGTGTCCGCGTGTAAGAATTGAAGATCCTCTTTGGCGATTTCTCTTACCGCTTTCTAGGTTACCCTTGAGTCTGGACTAGTTTCGGGTTCCTGGTTTTTGTTAGGTTGTTGTCTTTAGGGTGATTGAGTGTTGACCCCTTCATTCTGACTTGTATCTCCGTGTCCACGGCTCTCGGTTGGAGTTTTTTATTAGCCTTTCAGGGTTAGGCTTGGATCAAGCTTCATATCTCTCGATGTCGTAGTTCTTTCCCCTCTCAAGTTACTTGGTGTTGTGCTCAAGTTGCTTGGAGCCTTGTCGTTTGGTTGGATCTCAGTACTTCAGTCTTAGTATCACATTTCTTCCTTTCTAGTACTTCGAGTTTACGTGTTATTTTAACTAGTACTACTGTGTAAAAATATTATAAAAATTTGTGCAATACTTACAATTATGATTCCTTTAAGAGTGACATCAGTATAATAATCAGGGTGGATTTGTTGTAGGGAAATCAAGTGATCCATCATAGTGTTGCCCTTTTCTCTATCCGCACGTTTGTCATCGACTAGACTTTGTAAAAATTTATCGACCCGATCGGCTAAATTCTTAACCGTTTTCTCAAAATTTGTGATCCAACGTAAGATTGGGACATAGTCGTTAGCATTTCCGGCGCCCGCAAAGGACACAACCTCGTCAATAAGCTGTCTCACTCGCCGGGCACCCTCGTCTTGCTCTGTTCCTTTTCCAGCCATCATTCTGAGAATGTTGTTTATAGTCAAATCCATAAACAATGATCTCATCTCCACCTGTGCAAATCCCTGATTTTATTATAATCATGCAAACAAATCATGAAAGATATTTATCAAACTTGTTCTTTTTCAATAGTTAGATCAGACAAGATGTACTACGCATGACAACACACAATTTGGTGGAGTCGAACTCCAACGTCAAACGCTTCAGTTGAGCACTAGAACATTAACCGCTAGACTACCTTTAACACTATAGGGCAAATTTTAAACGAAATATATATGAAAAAAATTTGTTCAAAATAATTAGGAGACCCTATTAGAGATCATATGGTTATATGCACAAAGCATAAATACTTATTTAAGAAAAAACTATATATACTAGGAAAGAATCCGCGCGATGCGCGGATTTTTTTATTGATATTCCAAATAAAATTATAGATACAATACTTATTAGATTAATGATTCAACTATTAATGTTCTTACGCGATTGATTTTTTCTATACAGTATTTTTCGAAAATCTATTTGTTCTCCGATGTTTTTTCATCATTCCAAATTTTAGAATTACAATAATTTTAAATTTTGTTAATTTACCATAGTAAACTTCTATTTTCAAATGTCTTTCATTTATTTCATCTTATATTTCGTTTGGTTTTTCTGTTTTCATCATCTACTTTTCTTTATACATGATGAATTTGTTATCTTTGATAATTTTTTAAATGTTATAACTTTTTAATTTTAATTTTCTCATTTTTTTGATATTATATCTTTTTCAGTTTGATATTTTACTTGTTTTTTTATTTGCACTGAGATTGATGAACCACTACTAATTCGGTGATGATAATTAATTCAAGCGGGGAAAATTTTAAATTTTAATTTCGAAGTTAATATTATTTAATATATTATTGTTATCAAAATTAATTTAGCTTTTTTGTTGTGCTTTAAGGACTTTAGAAAAAAAATATTAATTAATTATAAGTTAATTAATTGACACATGTCAAACTTTTATTTGCTCTTAAATGATGATGTGTCATCATTGGAGAGACTCCCTTCATCTTTTACTAGGGGATTTCTCCGCGCTACGCGCGGACTGTGTGACAAAAGTATTG
>OVAN01007498.1:0-19579 GCA_900406275.1 Anastatica hierochuntica | reverse complement strand
ATGGGTCTTCGGTTATGGCAGCCACTAAATGGTTCGGTTCATAACAGTTATGTCACCTAATTCCCCTAAAGAATATTACAAAAAAAAATTATGCACTTTAAAATGTCTCAATATAAACTAGCCAAGCAATTGAGGAGAATGTATCAATTCCCCAATTCCTTAGTAGCAAGAGGTTTTAAGAGAGATATTTTAGGAAGATACTCACTATTTCCGGAAAGAAACACATTCAACATCGTTTGGATGTCGAAATATTTTTTCGACGCAAGACTTATTAAGAAGTGGCACTCATATTGGTATTAGAGTCAGGGATGGAGATTTCAGTGTAGTAGCTCTTCTCTGGGCAATGCAAGATATTAACGTGAGAATGGTAGATTGCAAAGATTTTGAGATGGATTGTGTACAACTTATCACTATTATTCAATCACCTGAAGAATGATTGAATTTCTCAAATTTCATTGATGATGTCTGCATCCTTCGAGCATTGTTTCTTGTTTCGCTATTTCGTTAATATCTCGCTCTTTCAACTGTAGGACATACTGTTTAGCGTGAGCAACCTTGCTCCATGGAGATTTCATTTGTAAACTCTTTTTTCTCTCGGTAAGATTACAAATCATAATATTTTAATATTTAAATGAATTGGTTGACAAAAATAATGTCTCAATAAAAACAAATTAATTGTTTTAAAAAGTATGAGTACCTAATTTTTTAAAATGAATAAGTTAAAGAAAAAATAAATTGTAAAATAAATTAACAGAGAATATAGTATAAAAACTTATTACTAAAATAAAAACAAGTTCATTATTTAAAAATGGCTCTCTATCATAGTAAATGAAAGATCTAATTATGAGTATGCCAAGAGAGATTTAATAAAGAAAATTTATCTAGAATAACACACAATATTCTTGTAATTACTAGAGTAATATTCTTTTTTCTTATATTACTGGACTAACAATCGATATACATGAAATTATCGACAAACCAAAGTCTATTTTAGAAATTAAAATTTATACCATTTTTGAATTCAATGAATTAAACAAATAAGAACTTTTCTTGTATTAAAAACGATAGAAAATCTTTTAAAAATCCTAAAATCTCTTTTTTGTCGTAAATCGAAAAGAGGGATTAGCGATTCCTCCTCTTTCGAATCCACCTTTGTCTTCTTCGTAATTCCTCTTCACTCTCCTTCGAATGCGTCATCTTCTTCGCCACCTCTATTTTAGTCGCAACCATCGACTCTATCTTCTTCTCCTTCCTCACTTTAAGGTAAAAATCCCAAAGATCACTTTGAACACGTACCCCAAATCCTTAAATTCTCTATAGAAGTGGTTCATCTCTTCTCTAATTGCTCGTTTTTACTGTATTCAAGGTTCGGAGACACGAAATTAGGAATTGGCAATAGTATATCCGTAAGAGTAAGGTAACATTCCTTCTATTCCATTTGGATGATTGGAAAAATTCGAGTCTCCCTTTCTGAGATTATCTATTTCATTACTAAACATGAACTCTATATTGTGATTTCTACTTGTAGTTTAGATTGAAGCTATTTTGAGTGGAAGTTTCAGTTTTTGGAACTCCAGTTGAGAGCCTCTATTACTTTAAGATGACTTAAATCTCTTATATACCAATAAGTTACCGCATTCAGCTAGAATAGGGTGTGAAGACACGTTAATTATTCTCTTGCAATTAGCATGGTGATCCATCTAGCTTTCATGAAGCTTTGAATAGCTCAGAGAGAGAAGAACGAATAGGTTCTATGATAGAGGAGACAGTAAATCTTGACAAGAATCATACTTGGGATCTCACTCTCCAACGTGAAGACAAGAAGGCTATAGGTTGCAAGTGAGTTTTCAAGAAGAAACTTGGAATGTCTCATAAGGAAGCTGTGAAGTTCAAGGTGAGATTATTAACGAAAGGATACTCACAAAAAGGGGAATAATTATGACGAGATTTTCGCTCCCGTTGCTAGACACACTTCAGTACGAGCCGTGTTGGGATTAATAGCTAGTTGAGATTTACATCTGGAGCATATGACTGTGAAGACAACCTTTCTTTATGAAGGTTTGGAGGAAAATATATACATGGAGGAACCAGAGGGTTTCTTAAGCCATGAGAGGACAAGCTTGTGTGTAGATTGAGGAAGTCTCTCTACAGTTTAAAGCAGGCTCTGAGGCAGTGGTAAAACCTATTTGATTCCTACATGTTGTATATTAACTATCAGAGATGTGAGTATGATTTTTGTGTTTATGTGAAGTTTCTTGATGATCACTCTATTGTATTCATGTTGCTTCATGTTGATGATATGTTCGTTGCTGCGACCAATATGGAAGATATTGTTGATCAGAAAGAATTATTGAGTGAAGAGTTCGAGATAAAAGATCTTGGTGCTGCAAAGAAGATCCTTTAAATGGAGATTCGTATAGATAGGAGCTCTAGGAGGTTATGGTTTTCACAGAAGAACTGCATTGAGATGGTGCTAGAAAGGTTTGGCATGGCTATTGCAAAACCGATTTTTACACTGTTGGCGATTCACTTCAAACTTTCAGTATCTCAGAGTCCTAAGTTTGCTGAAGAGATCATGGATATGGCGCTTGTTCCTTGTGCTAGTGCAATTGGATGCCTTATGTGTGTTATGGTGTGTACTAGATCGAATTAGGCACAAGCAGTTTGTCAAGTAAGCAACTATATGTCTATCCTGGGAGAGATCATTGAAATGCTATGAAAAGGTTTCTCAGGTATTTAAGAGGGACATTTGACTATGTCTTATGGTTCCACTATGGGATACATTGATTCAGATTATGCTAGCCACTTGACAACATAAAGCCCACTACAAGGTACGTCTTTACTCTAGTAGGAGGTTCTATATGTTCGAGATTTGTGCTACAATCTTTTGTTGTAATATCTACCACGGAAGCTGAGTACATGACAATGAGAGAGACAACCAAGGAAGCAGTCTGGGTTTAGGGACTAGTTACAAAATTGGTTGTTGATCAAGGTGGAGTTCAGCCACACAGTGATAGCCCAATGAGCCATCCACTAGAAAAATATTGGATATTGGATAGCTTCCATGAGCCATCCACTAGAAAAATATTATGTAAGCAAACGACTTGTGTTTGTGTATTGCGCAAATCAGGAACCGCATTCATCTCCTCCTCGTTCGCTGCCTCCTATGCCCACCACTAATGAAATTGTTTTTAAAGAAGTTATTCCTAGTAATATAACTAATTAAAAGAGAAACATGGTACATATATCAATGTAAGAAGCAAAAGAGGACAAATACATAATATAATAGTTGTAATCTCTCCCCAACGATGCGCCACATCATCAGTTTCGGTTAATGTGGGGATGACAATTGTCACTATGTGATTTTAAAACTATTAAAATTAATCGTATTAAACGTATAATCTATGAAATCAATATTTAGTAAAAGAATAAAAAGTCGTTTTTTGTTATTGAAATTTCAAATTCAGAATACAAAAATTTTGGAAAGTCGCTCTTATTAAGAATTTGAAGTTTCATATTTTTTGTCTTTAAAAAATCACATAAATCTGACAAAAAAGAAAAAGAAAATAAGTAAGTTGAGTTCAAATTATATTAGTTTTAACCAGTCTGTTAATTATAACATTAAGCTTTCGATAATATATGTTAAGATAATGATGATAATTTATAAAGACATAATTTAATGGTTTTGCCTGTTTTTCTAAATAGGTGAAAAATAACTATAGAATATAATAGTCGAGTTCAACTATTGTATTTGAACGAAATTGATGTGTATCTGCATTAAAAAATTTTTTACTGCGAATAAATGTTTTATTTGGATGATTACGATGAAATAAACTTAATAAAGTAGATTGACGAAGTCAAAAATTTTAAATTAATTTTGAATAGAATTTAGATAGAATTGTTTTGGCTAACTAAACCTCGACTTGAAGTATAGTTTTGTTAAGGAAAATCTAAATAAGCGATCCAAATAATTAAAAAATGATTTACATACGAGTTGATGATAGTCTTGAATGATGGACACATTTTAAAATTAAACCTGAGATACTGATGATCAGTTAAGGAATATATTATAAAAAGAAATTAACGAGCATATAAAACAAAATATTGAAAAACCAAGTTCCCACCAAAACTTTATTAGAAAGAAAGATTCGTCTCTCCACCTATAATAACATGTCTTTCCTTTCATAATAAAGGCATCCTAGTTACAAATGAAAACATATAAAAAATGTTGGGAAAATCACAAATTTGCCATTAAAAATTAATGTTCAACCAGAAATGCTACTACTTTTTCAAACTCACAAAACTGCCATAAGTTGCATTGTATACTGTCCATTTTACCCTTAGCTATATTTTGTGTAAATTTTTTTTCCCATTTTTCCCCATTAATGAGGTTGGTTGGCGGTGGTCGGAGACTTAAAGCAGTCACCATGTGAGACTGTGGCTTCCAGATGTGTGTTGAATGTTCTAATTAAATTTGGAGAAAGAAGGTGTCGAGCATTTGTTGAAGTTTTGGGTTTGAGAAATTGAAGGCGACGGCGAAGAGAATGGAATCGAAGCCGACGATTTATTAATCTGGGTTCCAATCGAAGGTATTAGTTCTAGAGAGCGATGGATTTTCTTTGACTAATGTTGAACTAACAGTTTGTTTGGTAGATGTGGTTTTTTCACCACTTTGCATTTTTCGTGATCGTTTTTTTACCTTAAGCGTTTGTGTTCTTGTAGTGGTTAGTTGTGATGCATGTTCTGCGATTCTGTAATTGCTCACAACTATGAGTGATCATGTCTTTCTCTTCAGGTTTATGCTGGTAAACGCTTCACTTGTTCATTAGTGATGGCTTCTTCCTCTTGGTCAGCGTTACAGTCGGGTTTGTTCTTCTCTTTCTTTTCATATCATACATGTGGGTGTCCCTGTTAATATTGTTGGTAGTGATGTTCAGATGACAAGTGTATTCATGGTGTGGTTAGGTTAGTAATGGACAATTTTTTGTGATGTCCATGTTTCTGGTTTGTAAGTTTCTGAGTTGGCTTTCGTGGTGGTGTGTTGTGTACTGTATTCTTAAGTTACTTAAAAATTCTATATTCTACTTTGCTGTTTCGCTTAGACAAGCTGTCTGGTCCGACTATGTCTTCCTTCTGTTCTTCTTTTGTGTTCTTCTAGAGTTTTTTTGTGTGCCTCCATTGTAAGGATGCTAATGTGTGTAGAAGTCGATCGCATTTGTGTTTTCATTGATGCTTTGTGTGTTTAGTGAGACTTTATAGGCTTTCTGCGGTTTAACAGTGGATAATATCTTTAGTTTATCCTCGGGTGTAGTTGTTATTTTTTTTGTTAACTTCTGAAAGGTGTGGCCTTCTTCCTCTTCAAAATCTTTTCCCTTTGACTGTATTTTTTTTATATTGATTCGCTATTTCGTGCACTATCTGACTTGTATGTGCTTGTTTTCTCTTTGTGTGTTACTTTTGTTGTTTATATGTTGTTGTATGTGGGCACATTTTGTATTCATGGATTAGGGGTAGATTACTTGTTGCTTCATCTTCGTGTTCTTATTGTGTTTTCACTGGTTCTGTATGGCCTGTGTAGGTTCTCTGCCTCCACGTTTATTTGCGCGGGACTGTTATCCTTCAAATGTTCGGCTCAATGCGTATTCAAAGCCTCAATACCTTGTGTATATTGTTTTTGTGCTAAGTGTGACGCCCGAGCTGGATAGATTACTAAGATCATCCCTTGGTTCCTTATTCTCCCTTCCAGTTAGTGATTGCTCATTCTCTAGACAGCTTGTCTATCAATTCCTGTGCAAGCAACTGTGTACAGGATGTGAAGATGAACTATGGTTTGTGTTTGGTGGCAAAACAATTAGGTTCTCACAGGATGAATTTAAGAGTGTAATTGGTTTGGCCTGCTCATCGTTACCTGATGCGCAGATTGTCGATGATGTATGTGTTGTTGCTGATGGCTCAGCTCCATACTGGTACAAATTGATAGGTGGAGCGCCCAGTGGGACAACAATTGTAGCTTTGGTACATCGCCTAAAAATTGATAAAAACATGGCAACATGGCGAAAGCTTAGGATATGCATTGTTGTTCTTGTTGAAGGTGTTTTGCTTTGCTCGATGCAACCTGTTAAGCCAAGTCTTCGTGTTGTTGAGATGGTGAAATATGTGGATTTCTTCTTAAAATATCCTTGGGGTCATGACGCATACATGCATACCGTGTCAATGGAGAATGTAGGTGGTCGGATCAAAGACCAGACAACTCTAGTCAATAAGCTCAAACAACATTCTATGGTTGTCCAAGGCTTCCCTCTGTCTATTAAGCTTTGTTTGCTGAAATCTATGACACTGTTGTGGAGGTTACTGAAGGAATCTGATGAGAGCTCCCTACTTAAGGATCGAACCGTCTCTCGACTTCACACATTAAAGAGCATCCATAGTTTAGCTATACTAGCTATTGAGTATGATGCCTCTGTAAGTTTCTTTCACCCATTAGATTGTCCCCTTCATATGTGACTAGCTTTTCACTAGCTTACTTTGTTCCTACTATAACAAACAGCTGGAAGTTGTCGCACCGTGTGTGAATTCAACTTACTCACGGCGACAGTCTGTTGGGAGCCTCAAACTAAAGCGCCTTGACAGGTGTATACAAGATAGGTTTAATTTTACGGTTGGGGTGTGTGAAGGTGGTGACAGCTCCCTACCTGCTCTTGAGATCCCCCATGAAGAAGAACCACCTTCTGCTAGTAGTGAAAGTTATATTGCGGAAAGGGAGCCAGCTGTTAAGCGCATGAGGACTTACCACTTGGAATGCCATCCTGGATGTTGTTGTGCGTCTAACATGAGCCTTGAGAGTAGGTTGGATGTGTTTAGGAAAAGTATTCTAGCTGATGTTCAGAAATTATTGGATAGCGAGCGAGGTGATCAGCCTGAAAGTTCTAGTGGCCGATCTCCCTTCCAAGCGGAGCCAAGTGTGTTGTTCAAGGAACTTGCGCGCGTTACTTGTTCCGGATGTGCTGGTGTGTGTGCTCGGTCCCCAAGGAAGCGTCCTTCGCGTGATGTGGCTGGACTTTCATGTAAAGCAAGTCAGTGTACTACCTACCGTACAACATGGCGAGCCTCTGCCAGAGCTTCCTACTACTACTACTCTGCGTCTTGTGTTAGTGACGCTCATAACCAGGCTTGTGGCAGTTGTCGGCTATGAGTTTGCACATTAGTCTGAGTATCTCCGGAGACTTTAGTTGCTAAGGATTTACTCAAACCTTGCTGGTTTTATCTGTCTCCTTTTACAGAGTTCATTTATTGTCCGTGGATGTTTGTACTGCTTTAAGATGTTCATGCGTATGCTTTGTTTTATCTTTTGTAGGATCTTCCTCGGTCGCCGCCTCAACATCCTTCGGTTTCCTCGGAGTGCCCTGAAACTTGACGCAGAAGCTCGAACTATGCTAATGCTTCGCCTCAGGGGGCTACTCCTACTGAATCGCCTGGAACACTTGTCTTTGTTCTTTTTTCATCTTTCACCTTCTTCCTTGCTAACATATTCTGTGTACGCGTTTGCGAGGTTTGTCTTGGGGTCAGTCCAGCTTGTATGGAAGTGGATATGTGGACTTTGTTGGTCTTGTTGGCCGGGTAAGTATTTAGGCGGCCTCTTTCCTCTTATCTGCTTGACCGTTTTCCAACATTTTTAATTTCTTGTGCGCTGTTGACCTTGTGGTTTCTTCTGTTAGGACTCTTCATCCCAGGGAGCGTTGGATTTTGTTCCTATTTCTGATGTATGAAATGCTGTCTTCTCTCCCCAAGTTTTTAGTTCACTGTTAATATTTTTTTACGCTGTAACAAAAGCCTCATTGGTTCTGAAATACGTCTGTGACATGGCAGCCTTATCCCCTCATTCTCATTTCTAATTGCTTGCTTTCCACCTCTTATCCTCGCAGGTTGATCCCATTGGAGTTTGTAGATGTACTGGTGTTCCTGTTACTTCAGCTGTTTCACCGACTAGTTCAGTACTTGAACCTTCTTCTCTAATGCCTGCAACTGCCGATCCGTCAGCTATGGGGCCGCGCCGTGTCAAATTTGGTCTAAGGGACCGATCTTCTCTACCTTCTTCATCATGTTCATCTGGCAGTGAGTATGGTACTGGTTTTAAATTGTTATTTTTTGTCTTTCCTCCCTAATTTCTTGTTCCCTTAGCTTGTTTGCCACCTTCACTGCATTTTGTCTCTTTTTGTTGCAGCTCGCTCTGACGATGTTGCTGATGCAATATAAAAACGTAGCTGCTTCCTCATTGAACGGTCATTCGCGCCTCTTAAGAAAGAGGCAATCTCTTGTTTCCTCTCATGACTTCAACTATTCAAAGAAAGGTCTGCCCTTCTTGGCTCCCACCTCTGTAGTCCTCATCTTCTCATGTGTTTTGTTCTTCCGTTCCATTAACCTCCTTTCGTTCACTGCAATATTAATTCCATCGACGGTCACCCTTGTGCTCCAAACTACTTTGAAGCACTTTACACTCCACAACATTGGGTTACTAATCTGATATCGCGATCACATTAGCTACATTTTTCTCTTTTTTCCGTTTACTCATGTTGTTTTGTGCTTTGCTGTTGTTTCCCTTTTAACAGCATGTGATTTGGTTTGAACCCTGTTTTGTGCTTACATCCTAATGTTTTGTTACGTTTCAGCATGTAAACCAACTTGTCTCCGCAACTTGGCTGAATTATGGTTGCTTCCTTGTTATGCGTCGGATAACATTCCTCAACTCTCTCTTCTCAAACATCATCACAGATAAGAAGATGAGACTTCGTGTTTCCCTGCCATCCGGGCACACGTTGTGGCATCCTTTCCTCTCGGGCTGTGTTCAGGGAAATGTTAGTGGCCGGGTAGAAAGATTAAGGTGGTTTCACAATCTTGACCATGTTTACCTTCCAATGAATTGGGGTATAAGTTATTGGGTTGCCCTCGATATTGAACTTCTTGAGCTACACATCAACATCCTTGACCCATTTCGAGCTCTGACTCCAGAATGCCGCGTTCGTGCTTTCATGGACCCATTTGCTTCTGTGTTATGGGATTTGGTGTCTTGTGTGGCTGACTTCAGTTTGTCTGGCCGTACGAAAGCCTGTTTTACTTACTCTCCTTCCGTGGATGTTTCACAGAACATTAGAGGCGGTGACTGTGGTCCGCTCTCTGTTAAGTTCATAAAGGTAAGCTCACATGACCCCAACCTACTACCAAATGTATCAGATGCGATGGTTGACAACCTCATAATGTGTTATGTGATGGATGTTTTCTGTATATTTGCTGATGGCGAGCCGCGCTAGCGTGTATACCTCAACCTAGTGCCCTTGATCTTTGTATCTCGAAATTTATGTTTCTCTTTCTATGTTTTTCACTCTTCTCTACTTTGACCTTTCCAGCTTTGGACATGAGTTTGATGTTTAATAATGTTGGTTACTTACTTTCGCTATTCGCCTCTTTCCAATACACAATATGGTGTTTGCTTGTCTGCTCCATACATCTTTCTTTTATTTGCCCCCTGTGCTTTTGTTGGTAAATTCGACTTTTACCGAATCGACAATTTTGTTTACTTTTGCCTTCGTTTCTGGTTTGTATGTTCACCATTTCGCTTTTGTTATGCTTGCTCATTGTGTTCCCAATATTGCTAGCAACGTCCATCTTACTTGTGCGTTTTTGCCGTGCGGCCCAATACGCTAGGTGCTATCTTGATTGCACCTGCGAACTTTCCTTGTTTTCCAACAACTTAGTTCGGGTTGGTTGGTGTTCTTTGTCTACACTATTCTGATTGGGATTAGGGTTCAACATTTACTATTTAGGGTTTAATTTCCGCATATTTGGCTTTGTTGATTATTCTTTGGATTTACTCTTAAGGTTGATTGGTTAATGTTTACGCTTTTAGATTTAGTATTTAAGTTTTAGGGTTTTAAGTTTTCGTTCTCAGGATTTTGGGGTTTTGAATTTATGGTTTACTGTTTAGAATTTAGTGTTTAGGTTTTAGGTTTACGTTCTTATTAAGGATTATGGTTTGTTTTTTCAACTACATTATAATATTTGGTTAATTGTTCGTGATTCGTTCTTTCTTTCAAAAAATTCAATCTTTTACGATTAATTGTTTGCATTTATGATTAATTATTTTTTGCTTATGCTTTTGCTTATGGTAGAATGTCTAGTCTAGGGGTTTAACTTTTAACTTCTTATTTAAATGTTTCCGTTTGCCGGTTTACGGCTCCGGTTTTGCTTGTTTATAGTTTTCTAGTATGGATACTCCATTTTATTGATAAGGGTTTATAGTTTAAGGTTTACGATTTGTGGTTTCTGGTTTAGGGTTCAGGGTTTAGCTTAGGGTTTAAGTTTATGGTTTAGTGTTTAGAATTTAGTATTCAGGCTTTAATTTTCGCACATTTGGGTTTTGTGTTTAACCTTTTAAGGTTGAATGTTTATAGTTTTTTGTTTATCATTTATGTTTCCGTAGTTATTACGGGTTAGGGTTTGCTTTTTCTAGTAGATTATAATATTTGGGTAATTATTCGTCCTTTGTTCTTCTTTTCTAAAATTTGATCTTGTATGGTTTATTGTTTGTGATTATGCTTAATTGTTTTGTGTTTTTGGTTTTGCATAGGATTGAATGTCAAGACTAGGGGTTTTAGATTTTAACTTCTTTTTTAAGTAATCATTTTTTGGTTTATCTTGTCGGTTTGGTTGTTTACTGTTTTGTAGTAAGGGTTTTTTTATTGTTGAGAGGTTAGAGTTTATGATTTAGGGTTTTGGGGTTGAGGGTATGGGTTTAGTGCTCATGGTTGAGGGTTTATGGTATATGGTTTAGAATTAGGGTTAAGAATTTAGTATTAAGGGTTTCATTTTTTCAAATTAAGGTTTACTTTTACTGTTTTGGTTTTTCCTCTTTAGGTTCATGGTTTAATGTTTTGGTATTGAGATTTAATATTTAGGTTTTAGGGTTTCAGATTTTCGTTTTCATGTTTTTGGAGTTATGGTTTAGGATTTCTTGTTTTGAGTTTAGTGTGTTGGGTTGAGGTTTATGTTGTTATTAATGGTAAGGGTTTGTTTTCTGCTAGATTATAATATTCGGGTAATTGTTCGCGGTTCGTTCTTTCCTTCAAAAACTCCATCTTTTAGGATTAGCTGTTTGCGTTTATGATTAAATATTTTGTTTTATAGTTTTGCTTGCGATAGAATGTCTACCCTAGGAGTTTTGATTTTAACATCTTGTTTGAGTTTTTTGTTTTTCAGTTTATGTTTCTTGGTTTATAGTTTTGTAGTAAGGGTTGTCGATTTTATTGTTAATAGTTTAAGGTTTACGTTTAGGGTGTAGGGTTTATTGTTTAGAGACAAGGATTTAGGGTTTAGGGTTTATGATTTAATGTTCAGTGTTTTGAGTTTATGGTTTATTGTTAGAGTTTAGGGTTTATAGTTTACTTTGCACATATTAGGGGTTGGTGTTTATTGTTTGGGTTTAGGGTTTATGATTTAGGGTTTAGAGTTTATGGTTTAGGGTTTAGGGCTTAGGGTTTAATGTTCCTGATTTAGAGTTTAGTGTTTAGGGTTTAGGACTGGGGTTTAGTGCTTAGGGTTTAGGGTTTAATTTGCACAGTTTAGGGCTTAGTGTTTACTTTTGGGGTTTAATGTTTAGGTTCATGGTTTACTATTTACGCTTTGATAGTTAGTATTAGGTATTTGTTGTTTAGGGTTTAGGAAATGAGTTTGATGTGTAATAATGTTGGTTGCTTACTTTCGCTATTCGCCGCTTTCCAATACACAATATGTTGTTTGCTTGTCTGATCCATACATCTTTCTTTTATTTGCCCCCTTTGCTTTTTTTGGTCACTTCGACTTTTACCAGCTCGAAAATTTTGTTTACTTTTTCCTTCGTTTCTGGTTTGTATATTCACCATTTCGTTTTTGTTTTGCTTGCTCATTGTGTTCCCAATATTTCTAGCAACGTCTAGCTTACTTGTGCATTTTTGTCGTGCGGCCCAAGACGCTAGGTGCTATCTTGATTGCACCTGCGAACTTTTCTTGTTTTCCAACAACTTAGTTAGGTTTGGTTGGTGTTCTTTGTCTTCACTATTCTGATTGGGATTAGGGTTCAACATTAACTATTTAGGGTTTAATTTCCGCATATTTGACTTTGTTGATTATTTTTTGGGTTTACTCTAAAGGTTGACTGGTTAATGTTTACACTTTTAGATTTAGTATTTAAGTTTCATGGTTTTGAGTTTTCGTTCTCAGGATTTTGGGGTTTTCGATTTATGGTTTACTGTTTAGAATTTAGTGTTTAGATTTTAGGTTTATGTTCTTATTAAGGGTTATGGTTTGTTTTTTCAACTACATTATAATATTTGGTTAATTGTTCGTGCTTCGTTTTTTCTTTCAAAAAAAATCCATCTTTTGCGATTAATAGTTTGCATTTATGATTAATTGTTTTTTGCTTATGCTTTTGCTTATGGTAGAATTTCTAGTCTAGGGGTTTAAATTTTAACTTCTTATTTAAATTTTTTCGTTTGCCGGTTTATGGTTCCGGTTTTGCTTGTTTAAAGTTTTCTAGTAAGGATACTCCATTTTATTGATAAGGGTTTATGGTTTAAGGTTTACAGTTTGTGGTTTATGGTTTAGGGTTCAGGTTTTAGCTTAGGGTTTAGGTTTATGGTTTAGAGTTTAGAATTTAGTATTCAGGCTTTAATTTTCGCACATTTGGGTTTTGTGTTTAACCTTTTAGGGTTGAATGTTTATAGTTTTTTGTTTATTGTTTATGTTTCCGTAGTTATTACGGGTTAGGGTTTGCTTTTTCTAGTAGATTATAATATTTGGGTAATTGTTCGTCCTTTGTTCTTCTTTTTTAAAATTCGATCTTGTATGGTTTATTGTTTGTGTTTATGCTTAATTTTTTTGTGTTTATGGTTTTGCATAGGGTTGAATGTCTATACTAGGGGTTTTAGATTTGAACTTCTTGTTTAATTAATCGTTTTTTGGTTTATCTTGTCGGTTTGGTTGTTTACTGTTTTGTAGTAAGGGTTTTCGATTTTATTGTTGAGAGGTTAGAGTTTATGGTTTATGGTTTAGGGTTTTGGGGTTGAGGGGATGGGTTTAGTGCTCATGGTTTAGGGTTTATGGTATATGGTTTAGAATTAGGGTTAAGAATTTAGTATTAAGGGTATAATTTTTTCAAATTAAGGTTTTTCTTTTACTGTTTTGGTGTTTCCTCTTTAGGTTCATGGTTTAATGTTTTGGTATTGAGATTTAATATTTAGGTTTTAGTGTTTCGGATTTTCGTTTTCATGTTTTTGGATTTATGGTTTAGGATTTGTTGTTTGGAGTTTAGTGTGTTGGGTTGAGGTTTACGTTGTTATTAAGGGTTAGGGTTTGTTTTCTGCTAGATTATAATCTTCGGGTAATTGTTCGCGGTTCGTTCTTTCCTTCAAATATTCCATCTTTTAAGATTAGCTTTTTGCGTTTATGATTAATTCTTTTGTTTTATAGTTTTGCTTGCGATAGAATGTCTATCCTAGGAGTTTTTTTTTTAACTTCTTGTTTGAGTTTTTTGTTTTTCAGTTCATGTTTCCTGGTTTATAGTTTTGTAGTAAGGGTTGTCCATTTTATTGTTAATTGTTTAAGGTTTACATTGAGGGTGTAGGATTTATTGTTTAGGGACAAGGATATAGGGTTTAGAGTTTAGGATTTAATGTTCAGGGTTTCGAGTTTATGGTTTATGGTTAGAGTTTAGGGTTTATAGTTTACTTTGCACATATTAGGGGTTAATGTTTACTGTTTGGGTTTAGGGTTTATGATTTAGAGTTTAGAGTTTATGATTTAGGGTTTAGGGCTTAGGGTTCAGGGTTTAATGTTCATGATTTAGAGTTTAGTGTTTAGGGTTTAGGACTGGGGTTTAGTGCTTAGGGTTTACGGTTTAATTTGCACAATTTAGGGCTTAATGTTTACTTTTTGGGTTTAATGCTTAGGTTCATAGTTTACTATTTACGCTTTAAGAGTTAGTATTAGGTATTTGGAGTTTACGTTGTCAGTTTTGTGGATTTATGTTATAGGGTTTAAGTTTTAGAGTTTATGCTTATGGTTAAGGTTTACATAGTTATTTAGGTTATGATTTGTTTTTATTGCTAAATTATAGTATTTGGGTTATTGTTTGTGCTTCATTTTTTTCCCCAAGAATTCCATGTTGTATGGTTTACTGTTTGCTTTTATGATTCTGTGTTTTTCGTTTATGGTTTCGTTTAGGGTTGAATGTCTAGACTACGTTTTTTTTTGCTTATGCTTTTGGTTACGGTAGAATTTCTAGTCTAGGGGTTCAAATTTTAACTTCTTATTTAAATGTTTCCGTTCGCCGGTTAATGGTTATGATTTACTTGTTTATAGTTTTCTAGTAAGGATTCTCCATTTTATTGATAAGGGTTTATGGTTTAAGGTTTACGGTTTGTGGTTTATGGTTTATTTTTCAGGGTTTAGTTTAGGGTTTAGGGTTATGGTTTAGGGTTTAGAGTTTAGTATTTAGGGTTTAATTTTGCATATTTGGGTTTAGTGTTTAACGTTTTAGGGTTTAATGTTTATAGTTTAGGGAAAAGGATTTAGGGTTTAGGGTTTAGGATTTAATATTCAAGGTTTAGAGTTTATGGTTTATGGTTTAGGGTTTATGGTTTACTTTGCACATATTAGGGTTGGTGTTTAATGTTTGGGGTTTAGAGTTTATGATTTAGGGTTTAGTGCTTAGGGTTCAGAGTTTAGGGTTTAATGTTCATGATATAGAGTATAGTGTTTAGTGTTTAGGGCAGGGGTTTAATGCTTAGGGTTTAATTTGCACAATTTTGGGCTTAGTGTTTACTTTTGGGGTTTAATGTTTAGGTTCGTGGTTAACTGTTTACGGTTTGAGAGTTAATATTAGGTATTTGGGGTTTACGTTGTCGGTTTTGTGGATTTATGGTATGGGGTTTAAGGTTTAGAGTTTATGTTTATGGATAAGGTTTACGTAGTTATTAGGGTTATGATTTGTTTTTATTGCTAAATTATAATATTTGGATAATTCTTCGTGCTTCGTGTTTTCCTCCAAGAATTAATGTTTTATGGTTTACTGTTTGCTTTTATGATTAGTAGTTTTCCGTTTATGGTTTTGTTTATGGTTTCGTTTATGGTTGAATGTCTATGCTACGTGCTCATGGTTTGATGTTTAGTGTTTGAGATTTAGTATTTAGGTTTAATGGTTTATGGTTTATGTTTTCGGTTTTTGGGGTTTAGTTTTTAAGGGTTAATGTTTATAGTTAAGTGTTACTGTTTATGTTTTCGTTGTTGTTAGGGGTTAGGGTTTGTTTTTTCATGGTAGATAATAATATTTGCGTAATTGGGATCTTTTTGTTATTCCATTTCAAAATTCTATATTGTATGTTTACTTTTGTGTTAATGCTTAGTTGTTTTGTGTTGATGGTTTCGCTTAAGGTTGAATGTCTAGACCAGGGGTTTAGATTTTAAGTTCTTGTTTAAGTTTATTGTGTTTTGGTTTGTGTTCCCGGTTTAATGGTTTATAGTTTTTTAGTAAAGGTTGCTGAATTTATTGTTAACATTCTAGGGTTTAAAGTTTAGGGTTTATGGTTTAGGTTATGGGTTTAAGGTTGTGAGTTTAGGGTTTACGATTAAAGATTGAGGATTAGAGTTTACAACTTAGTATTTAGGGTTTAATTTTTGCAAATTATGGTTTAGTGTTTATTTTTTTGGGGTTTATTGTTTAGATTCAACGTTTAATGTTTATGGTTTTAGATTTAGTATTTAGGTTTTAGGGTTTAAGGTTTTCTTTTTTGGGTGTTAGAGATTATGGTTTAGGGTTTATTGTTTTATAATTATATGTTTAGGGTTTAGAGTTTACGTAGTTATTAAGGGATAGGGTTTGTTTTCTTTTTGTAGATTATAATATTTGAGTAATTATTCGCGCTTCGTTCTTTCCTTTAAAATTTTCATTTTTCGGAATAATTGTTGCGTTTATGATCAATTGTTTTGTGTTTATTGTTTTGCCAGTGGTACAATGTCTACGCATGGGTTTAGATTTTAACTTCTTCTTTAGGTTTTTTCTTTTCCGGTTTCTTGTTCCGGTTTACTGGTTCATAGTTTTGTAGTAAGGGTTCTCGATCTTATTGGTAAGACTTCACGGGTTTAGGGTTTACAGTTTAAGGTTTATTGTTTAGGGTTTAGGGTTAAGGGATTATGGTTTAGAGTTTAGAGTTTACAATTTAGGATTATGGTTTATTTTTTTGTATTTAGGACAGGGACTTCTTCGAGCAGTAGGGAGTACGTTTTTATTGTGCATAGCTTGTGCTCCGAAATTTATGGTTTATGAAGCTTGTTAGTGTTTGTAAGTTATGTTTTTGTTTCTCGTTATAGGTTCCTATCTCTTCTTTCTGATTTATTGCATATGTTTCCTGCATTACGATCTATGTTCGTGACTTGTATTCGATGTTTTGTACCGTGGCGTCTGTGTTAGTATCTCATGTTAAAGTGTTGGGTTATGTATATGGTTAATCAGTAAATGCTTATTTTTTCAAGTTTATTGGTTCAATTTAGTCCTTATGTTCTTAGTTTCAATGTATTGATATTCTTTAGTGTGGGTTTATGGTCTATGGTTACTGTTTTGGGTTATGGTTTATGGTTAATTTTAAGTAATGGTTTTTCCGCTCTTTATATTGTCCACGGTTGGAAGATTTCTGGTTAATGTCTTATATTTTAATTTATTTTCAGATTTGACAGTTTTTAAAGGTAATGGGTTATTATTTTTACAAGTTAATAGTTTAAGCATTTAAATCATTTATTCTTTATTTGTATGAAGAACTGAGCTTGACTTTAAGCATTGGTGTTCTTTTCAAATTACTTTGTGGTTACTGGTACATGATTGGTCTACATGTAATGGTTAAGTTTTGTAAGCCGGTTTTGGTGATCAGTGAATACGTCTTATTTAAATTTCATTTAGGTCCTTCTGAAAGTTTTTTTCCTCATTAGGCCCCTGTCCCTTAAAACGGTTGCCTTAGTTGCTTTTTATTGTTTCGCAGAAGACCTCTGAGGGCTAACTAACAGTGACGGGTGTGCATTTTGTTGTATAGGTGTTTAGGGGTTGAGTTATACGGAATGAGTAAGGAATTGGAGTCCCAATCGACTGGAGGAGCAGATTCCTCGTCTTCAGGTGTGTAAATTTAGAGGTTATTATGTTTCTTGCGTAAGCTTTGTAGTCGGTATCGTTGGCATTTTAGTGACTCTGACTTCTTTTGGGTTAAGGTATCCGGAAGTTTCGTCCTCGGTGAGTTCCTCCACAGAGCCAAGGAATCCCTGTTTGGTGCCGGTGTGGTCATCGTGTTTCAATGAAGACATCTAGAACATCTACGAATCCGGGTCGGCTGTTTCACTCTTGTCCGTATGGTTCGGAGAACGACAACTACCACTTGTTTAGATGGACAGAAAAGTGTGTTGTGGAGGAGTTAGAGCTTGTTGAGTCGACGATTTCGGATCTTTAGTCGGGTCAAGGGGTGATACGCGGAGAATTAGATATGCTGAGAGTATCCGCTGGGTACGGTTCTGGTGTTGAAGCTCGTGGTAGGGAGCAGATCCCTTTAATACCATCGCCTGAATGCGGGAAAGAGAAGGGTAGGAGGCCATCATTCTGTGGTTGCATTGTCCTCTGAAAGCGTCTATGTTGATATGTACAAGTTTTTCTCAGTCATCTGGATGTAATGTTTAAACATTTTGCCTCGAGCAGTTTTAAGAAATGTTTCCTCGGGGTCGCCTTAGTCTACGACATTTTTTTTTTCTCGGCTATCGTTGCTCCTTTCTATGGTATTGTGATGTACGCTGTCACCGAAGCAGTTTGTAGATTCGATGCATTTAACTCTTTGTAGTTTAAAGTGTATAATGTGTGTGTATTTGCCCTGTTAGTATGTGGCTGAGGTTCTTCTCTGTCTTGTTAGGTTGCTTACAAAGTGGAGCAAAAGAAATAAATCAATGGTTTAGAGGTTATTAAATGAGATCCATAAATCATCCCCCCCCCGGCACCTACCACTATATATTAAACCAAACACCTATGTCTCTGCTTATTTTCAAAAGAGTCTAAAATTCTTGTACTGAGTTTCATGTGGTCCATGGATGTCCTTCCTGATGAGTTGTATGCTGACATTTGCTTACGCGCTTGTTCTTCATATTTTGTTGATGCTAGGGGCCTCATTGTTTCTAATAGGCGGTTCTATCGAATGTTCTCCTCTGTTGGGTTCCTGGCAAAGTTGCCTTTAACTCAGATGCTATCTGATGCTTGGTTGGTTGAAGTTTCGTCTCCTTGTAGAAGGTATTTTGTGAAGTGTGTTAGGGATGGGAATCCATTTGCCTGCTACTTGGAAAGCTTGCGTTTAGCTTCAAAAGCTGGGAAGGCTAAGGATGGTTGCTTCCTTGTCCATGCGATCCAACCTGTAATTCCTCATATCTGGTTTTAGCGTGCTCTTCTGCTTGTCTACCTTGGTCATTACACTGATGCCCTGGTTGCTATGGATCAATTCCTTGCCACTGAAGTGTCGTTTGAGGATGCGGATGCAGTTGCTTCGATAGTTTTGCGGTAGCTACTACAGCTAGGTCCAGTTAAGGTTCGTCTGCGTGAAGGCACATGGCGTTATGGCTCTGTCCCTGAATGTGTGCGACAGGGATGCTCGATGCAGCGGAGGTGTCGGGGTTGTTTGTTGTGCTGGTTTTCTGTGATGCTCCTTATGCTTTGCTAGGTGTTATGTACTATCCTTTTGTAATGTAAAAAAAGGCTATGTTTTGCCTTTCTCTCCCTTGTCATCGGTTATGGTGTTCCTGTTAAGCTGTGAAGCATTAAGTTGTTCATGTCTTTCGTTATTAATTCTTTATTACTTGCTCTACAATATCCCCATGTTCCAACTGCTACTTCCCCACCCAACTCCGCATTTAGTTTCCAATTCTGCCCGCACCTGCCTCCAGCAGGGAAGCTTGACATGTGTCCCTTACCAGGCCACGATAAATATTCTACCACTCTTCCATGCGCTTCATACTCCCCTTCATCTTATTTTTTCTTCAAAAAACCTCTCTTGCCTTTTCCTTTAACAATGCCTTACATACCAGAGCCTCTTCTTATTGACATTGTGCAGAGGGTTGGTCGGGCAGGGTTCCGGTTTCTAGGGTCTTTTATTGCAGCTGGCAGTTGTGGGAACCGAAATTCTCACTGTCAATGATATGTGGTTCACAGATTCTTTAGCCAAAGATCAACAGATCAAGATAGCGAATTAGTTGAATAAGAAAAACGAAATTTATCTGCGAGATAAGATCAAACAAGACAGCGTGAGTAAAGCGTATGAACGAGCAGTATGCGAGATTTAGGTTAACGATATTCAAAGTACGGAACGAGACAAGTTAAAAATGAAGATAGATTGATACAAAACAGATTGCGAAGTGATATGAAATTAACGGTGAAAACATAACAAGATTCGTAAAACAAAGCGAATACGAGAACATATCTAAAGTATGTGAAAAGCGTAAAGGAAGAACGATTCGACAGACACAGTTAACAAAGAAGTTA
>OVAN01007497.1:0-19582 GCA_900406275.1 Anastatica hierochuntica | reverse complement strand
AAATATCGCAAACACCAATCCGCGCGTAGCGCGGACATAGTCCTAGTATTAGATATAATAGAATCTAAAATACTCGGTAGAGTTTAGAGATGGGCAAAAGAATCGAGAATCGAAGAGCCTAACAAAATCCGTAAATGCTAAATATCCAAACAAATCTTAGTTTTTTAAAACCAAAAAACCGAAATCAAACCGAGAACCGAACATATACTCGAAATATTCGAAAATAACTAAAGTATCCAAAATAACAACAATTTTATATCAAAAAAAAATATCAACAATCCTTGACTTTTCTTTTCATCAAACTATATGAAAAGAAAAATCCATACATGTATATGACTACACATGCTCACAATTGTTGTTTCGGTCATATAAAGAGTGCAGCACAAAAGTGAAAATGCACCCACCAGTACCATCATCAATACCGCATATAGATGGTTTTTACGTAATGCGAAGACAGTGAAATTGTGGTGGTAGTATTTTCATAACCGCACATCGTCTTTAATTTATTATACGTGTTGTCTACACTTTAAACAAGAAATATAAACAGAGCTATCGAAGAAGACAACAACTTTTCAGAGATATATAAGAAGACTCTCTCTCGTGGAGTCGTAATGACAAAATTTTCAAAGTTACACCAAATCTGAATTTCAAAATTTGATGGTCTACATACAATACAATTAATTCTACACTACAAAAAAACATAAATGGGTTTTGTAGTGAAGGGTATACAAGTTGCAACTTTCAATGAAGAGTGGTACTAATCGATGACCACAAGTGTGTGCCACACTCTGCAAAAAAAAATCACATATTCAATTATCAATAGTGATATTATCTCATCACTGTTCACTATATAGTACTCTTCCCCACTTATTTACTTCCTTTGTCTATATATCACTATTTAAAGTCCTCCTACATCTATAAGTTGTTATGATTCTTTCTTTTTGACCGCTTCTTCCTCTTTCTCCAATAGGAAAACCTAAATACTTTTCGTCCCAAACTTTTCATCCACTCACTGTTTATACAAGGCCATTATTGCATGAGGACATGATATTCCTTGATTTGATACGAATGTTACATTTTAAAAAAGGAGAAAAGAAGTGAATTACAAGAGAAAAAGGACAAAACCATATGTGACTAGCCAAACACTAAAAGATTTGATTCCTTTCTTAATGTCACATGTACAGTCCCAATAGACTCTGATCTACTGGTGATTAGTCCTTTTCCCTCAGTTTTTGATAAGACTTTGTTTACATTCCCTAATCCGGTTATATGTCTAAACCGTTCGTTTGTTTGTCATTAATAAGTTTTTATGGTGATTAAGAAACAGCCATAAAAACTGTTATATCTTAACTAAAAGATAATCAAAGACTATAGATCAAACTACAAACACAAAAAATTGATCATCACATATGAAAAATGGTTAGAGATGATGATTTATTAATATGTTGGAAAAATAGTCCCTATATATAACTATTGACAAAAGTTACTATTTTTGGTTTTGTCGGTTGAAACACACAATAGGTTTGTCCAAGGGTTTGTTGGAAGTTAGTATATAGTGATACCCTACCCACTTCGCACATTGAGGACGTCTGGTTGGTTGGTGGGTAGGGTTTTTGCCAGCCATAGCCAAACCATGAAGTCAAAGAAATCTCTCCCCACATCTCACATGCATCATTACCACTTTGATTGCCTCCTCTTTCTAACCACATTTTTGCATTGTCCATACCCCACACTAGGATAAAATTTTGTTCTACATAACAATGCAAATACTACCAAAAGCATAATATTCTGATATATATAACCCCAACCCATAAGTCACAAAACTCTAACAAGTTGTATTCGCTTGTGAATGATGAATGAATGAATTCAATTATGTCTAATATATATTGGCTCAAAGAAAAGTTTGTATTCCAACATTGAAGTCATATTTTAAAAAATAAAGAGCATTACGGCGTATATGTTTCACATAGTGTGATAGTGTGACGAAGTAAAGAAAATTATGTCGAAATCTATACATATTTGAGTATAAATATAAATTTTGGAGTAAACACAAAATTATGAAACTTTGAACCCTTCCCTGTTAGGTTAGATATCAAACTTGCAACAAATGGAATAGAAAATGAAAACAGATGTTTTGGAGAGTGCAAACTCACGAAAAAGGCATCAAGGCAATGAGTAATCAATCAAAAAGTGTTGAGAGAATCCACTAGATGTACATGAATCAAGTAGAGGGGTATAATATTCTTCCCTTCGAATCATAGGGTTGAGGATCAGAAAGAGTTGAGAGGGCCGATCAAGACAAGCAAGTTTGCTTCAAATAATTGGATGGATCTCACGAGTAACTTGTGGAGCGACTTTTGGATGATGAAAGAGCAAGTCTATAAATGAATTCTCTTCAAAGATCATAAAACCACAGCTTTTCTTGAGTTTTGAGTTTGATGTAGACGATCTTACCCATGAGAGGATATCTTCCAACAATAATATTGAAGTCATATTGATTTTTGAATATTCAATACTTTTTGATATCTAGAATATATTGGGATAACTTATCATATTATATCACTTCATATTTTCAGAGAAATAACCTATATATTTTGTGTCTTTGGGTGTGTGTGTGGATGGGAATGAAGATGTAGAAAGAGTCAACGTTTTGGTCTCAACTTTTTCCTATATATATACATACCACTCTTCATTATCCCCTTTGTCACTTCAAACACTCCCCCATCGTCTATATATATGCTCACACATTCATACATATGTGCATAAACATATATATACATTCTTGATGATGTTATATATAGAGGTTTGAGAGAGATGTTGGGTGTTGACAGAAGATAGAGAGCACTAAGGATGACATGCAAGTAGACATATATCTCTATATCATCGCATAGCATGTGGATCATAAAATATGTTAAACTAACTCAAGAATGAGAGAGATGGAGAGGGATAGAGAGAGAGAGAGAGAGAGAGAGAGAAAGAAGCTGCATCTCTATTCTTTTGTGCTCTCTATACTTCTGTCACCACCTTTATTTCTTCTTCTCTCTTACCTACACACACACATATATATGAATGCGTGCATGTATTATATATACTTGAATATTTTTTTAGTTAGCATAAACTTTCTTGCCACTATATCAGCACATCAAAGATTTTATATTCTTGTGTTTAATCCATGGATCAAATTGTATTATGTATAGACAAATTTGTAATATACATATATCATTTACAGGTAGTATATCTACAAAATTTGTTTTGATATTTTGATCATTTCATCAATGTTTGTAGCTAGCAATGCATATATACCGACTTGCATTGTGAAACTTCTAATAGCCAAAATTTCTTATACTTTCTTTGATTCATTTTAACAGGGGTTTAAAGAAGCCTCAATGACATATGGAAAAACAATTATCACGATGACGCAGTCAAACATGGTTTTTCTTAACCAGGTCGGTCCTCTTCTAAGAATAGTTCAAAGTTAATATTGAAATATGTAAATCTTGTTGTAGTGGTCGTGCAAAAAGCAATCTCTGGATTCGACATACATAGTACACAATTTGCTAATTTGGTTTAGTATTAAGAAGAAGATGTGATTAATAAAGGCAGTGAATTAGCCAAGAAAGTAATTTATTAATAACTATAACCTTTAACCAAACCGATAAAACCAAACCGAAGAACACAAAGCCGAAGGGAATTACATAGAGTACAGAGAGTGACAAACTGGGCAAGTCACAATTGTTTGTTTGCGTTTACAATAAGCGTTTGCGTTTCCACATTATAATATTTTTTTGTAACACGAAAACGCAAACAAACAATCGCAGCCAAAACGTTGCTCTATCAGAAACACTCCATCATTATATAACTCTCGTAGGTCAACTAATGCAAAAGAGACGCAAACCCAAAACAGAGAACAAAAAATCTACAGAGCATGAACCGCTGATTCAATTTCACCGTCCATCGAATCAATGGTTTCTCTGAACGACTGGCTATGGAGATGCCTGGTGAAGCTAGTGGTCGTGTCCAAGAAATATAGAATTGAGGACATCATACAGCAGCATACAAACATCGGGATGGGACCGAATGTCCACAGGAAGAGCGGGAAAGAGAAGTAAAAAGCACGTAATCCGAGAGACCAGAAGTAGCTAGCTCGGTTCAGGTTTCTAGACACATACTCGCAGTGCTCTTTTTTCCCTCTGGAGACAGGCACTGTGACTAGGAAACTTACGTGAGCGTAGTACCTGATTGACTGGACGTTGCAAAGAAAAGCCACGAGGAAGCAGATCAAGATTGTGAAGTTCTTGATTGCCGCAAGGAGAGGGCTTTTGTTCCCATATATAATAGCCGATGCAGTGGATTTCGAAGCTGAGGAGTTGCTGACAAAGACGCCGATGATGGAACATAGAGTGATTGCTGTTGTTGCTAAAAGGGTTGACGCCATTATGTTGTTCCGGATTGTCTGTACTGCCAAAGTACCATTTTTAAGCGGATCCTGCAAATAACCACAAGCATACCGAATATTAACAAAACTCGAATCTAAATGGATTTGGACAAATCACAGTGTTCTCTTCTTATCTAATGAAAGACATTTTTTTACCTCCAAAATTTAACATAATCAAAGTGTAGAGCAAATATTAAACTGAGAAAAGCTTGAGATCTACTTCAAACTTAAATAATACATCACTTGCGATTTCTCTAGATCTCATAAACCTTACTCATAAACCCCTACTCAATTTTTGCTATATGATTTTCAGCTAATCGAAACTTTGGTCTATCAGTTCTCAATTTAGGATCAATCGACATAAACCCTAATTTAGAGCCCTGAGAATCTGCAGAATCTGAAACAGAACCAAAAAAGAGGAGAGATTAAGGAAGAAGGAAGAAACGTACGGTCATCATAGAGAAGACCCATTGTCGTCGAGATTCAGCGTTGAGAGAGATGACAGTGAGCTTGGGACGGTGGAGTATGGCGTAGCCGAGCCAGACATGGTAGGCGACCAAGACGGCAAGACCTGCCGGGACAAGGACTACATCTAACGATTCCTCCTTCCACATCTCTGATTCCACGCAGCTGTTCTTTCGATTCGTACGATTCTGTGATCGGAGAAGAAGAGAAAGATCGACGAAGATGGCCAAAAGATTTTGGCAGAGACAAGACGAGGAGACGGAGGAAGCCAGCGAAGCTTTGAGAGAGTAACCAAAAAAAACACACGTGTTAAGTTAACCAACATGAAAGGGAGAGGAGATTATAGATGATGTCTCACACGTGTTTCACATTAACTAACAAACAAATTCCAAAAGTCAAATTACTCAACTTAGGAATAATCATGTGATTTATGGAGATAAAATGGTTGGGTGGAGAGTTTAAGTGGAGAGTTTAATAGGACCGTTAATCAATTTCTATCGCTAAAGTGTATTTATCTTTTGATCACTAATGCTGATAGGATTTTACAGTTAAGCGTGTTTGTGTTTGAATAATACTATGAGTGACTTTCCGGAAACCTTCCGAAAAATGATTCGCTAAATCGTACGAGTGGAGATAAAACACGGAGAAAGATCGCGTGATAATTGCAAGAACAATAAATCATAACTTTAACCTCTCGATAACGCTGTCGACCGTCGTATATGGTAGACCCACAAATCCAAAAAAGGGCACCAAAATACACGGGAGGGACATACAAGATTGTTACAAATCAATCTTTGGGGAACTTATTAATTAGAGCATCTTTATTGGTCATGTTCTTAAAAGTGTTCTAAACAAAAAAAATAATAAGTATTATTTGTTTATTAAGAAGTGTTCTAAAGTTTCTTGGAACTCCAATCAAAGTGTTTTTATTTTTGAACACTTTGATTGAAGTTCCAAGAAATTTTAGAACACTTTTTAAAAACACACATAATACTTATTATTTTATTTTTAAATTTTTTTGTTTAGACTACTTCTAAGAACACCACCAATGTGGATGCTCTTATAACGCAAAGACAGTACTACTATAAATGTCAAGAAATTATGGACAAAAAGATAATCGAACAAAGAAAATCATGTCGTTGATTTCTTCCTTATGAATTTGTTTCACTAAGTCATCCCATTACAATCACAATATTAACCAGAACAAATTACCATTATAGATATTTTTTTATTTCATAATATCTAAAGTATATACTTTTTTACACTCACATATTTTTTGATGGTAAAATGTCTATTTTACCATTTTTTTCTTTTTTCTCTCACTCTTTTATCTTTTTCTTCTAGTTTCTACGTCCCTCTTTCTCATCTCTCTCCATCACTCTTTCCAGTTTTTTTTCTTCTTCCTCTTTTCTCTCCATTTCTATCATCCTTTTTGATTCCCTTAGCAAAAAAACTCAAATGCAATAACAAAGATTTTTTAGCATAATTTTTTCTAATTATGTTTTTATTTCGTTTGGATCGTTCTGGTCGTTCTAGGAAGAGGAATAAATCTGATTTTTTTTCGTTTTGTTTGGATTCGTTATCATCACCATGTATGAATTTCTTTCTTCATCTCTTATGTTCTTCGTTTGTTTTTGTTGATTGAGGGTATAGTGGGACTGATTGATGTTTAATAGGTTATGGTGAAGATCTAAATGATTTTTAGGTAGAGGAATAGTTATGATTTCAATTTTGTTTCTGAATTTTGATGTTTTAGATCTGACTTATCCAATATAACATGTTTATAGAATATATATCAATGGACACAATTTCATGGACAATCTTATTAATAATTATGTTCACTATGAGACATAACTATGTATTTTTCTATTGGTAAGCATGATATTTTGTTGTCAATTGAGGCTTGATGTTTTACTATTCACTCCAATAGTTGATGACATTGCGTTATATGCAATTAATTTTGGTTCAGTATTTCATCGTGCAATGTGATGATGTATCAATGGACATGGTTTCGTGGACAACCTTGGTAATGGATATAGTTTTGATAGATACATATTTTAAAAACTGTAGTTTTGTGGATAAATTTTGTATGAATAATGTGTAATGGACAAGTTACACTAGTAAAAAAAGTGTTATAGCCACGACAAATTTCGTGACAAAATTGTGGCTACAGGATCGTAGTTTTTTGTGGCTATATGAATGATTTTGCCACGATTTAGCTACGAAAAAAGGTTATGATCCTATCCACGTTTTTCCGTGGCTATAGCAGTTTTTTCTACTAGCGTTTTAGTGAACAAGTAACAAAACACATCGACTAGATAATTGTTGTAAAATTTGTATATGTTTATATGATAGACATTGTATTAGATCAAATTTTGAGATAATTTTTGAATAATTTTATAATTGACATTGTACGATAGACATAATTATAAAAATGCAATGATTGGAAAAAGATTTGTGGATCATATGTGATTTTAAAAATCTTTAAGCAACAAATATTTTATATCCACCTAGCAAAAGACATGTATACAAAAACATATGGATAAAAATATGTCTGGATAAAAATGTGAGTCTACTATTAATCAATGATTAAATTGTCCATGATAAATTGATAACCCATAAGAAATCAGTTGTTTATCCACGATAATTCGTCCACATTAAATTGATTTCAGTATCCTGAACATGATATCATGGAAAATTGGTTGTGTATAATCCTCATGGCTCAATTTTCTTTTTTTTTTCTCATCTCCACATTCATCATTCAAACGTAACCACAAAAAAATCTTTTTGATATGACATTATGTGATTTTGTACTATGGATCCATTTCGAGATAGTCTAGGTAAGTAGATTCATTGTTGATGTTCAAGGATATGGAAAGGACGCATATTGCATTTGATTTTTTTTAAAGGTGGTTTCTTCTACTTTTTCATTCGATTAATTTTGATGACAACTTCTTCTACTTTCTTCCCAACGCTACATTCATTGTCGATGCTTCTTTTCGACCATCGTTTTTCCATCACATGTTTGATTTCTCCTTCGTCGATGGTTTGTGGTCTTCCAAAATAATCCAAACCGCCAATGCTTATGTTACTCGGCACCATTGAGAACGGGAAATGACGAGCGAATAATTTGTTTTTTATTGATTGATCATAACTTCAACACACGATAAATGATGATTTCATCTCACCCTCAAGCACCTAAATTGGTTATCATGGTCGCGTATAAATTTACTTCTTCATCTCTTATGCTCCTCTATAGTGATGATATATTCGGATTGATTACTATTTAACAAGTTCTTGGTTAAGTTCTAAATGGTTTTTAGGTAGAGGACTATATCTGGTTTTAGTTTTCGTTGTGAACTTGATGTTTTAGATCTGACTTATCATATATAACATGTTCATACGAAATATATCAATGGACATGGTTTCGTGGAAAATCTTATTAATAGTTATGGTTACTATGCGACATTACTATGGATTTCGATTGATAAGTTTGATATTTTATTCTCAAATGAGGTTTGGTGTTAACTGTTTTGTTTCGATCATGGATGACATTGCTTTCTATGCTATTCATTTTGGGATCAAGTTTTTATCATGCAATGCAAAAAAGATGTTATTAGATAAAGAACTTAGCTTGGAGAAAGAGAAGAGAAAGATGTGTGAACAAGAGTTTGTTGAGACTAAGAAGAAGACTCTTGTGCGCAATTGTGGCAGAAAGGACCTGGAAAATGTCGTGACCATGAGAAGAAGCAGAACGATAAATCATGGTATTGGCTATCAAAGAGACGTGTCTATGATAAAATTGCAGTAGATGGAACAACTTAGGTTCTGGTCCAACAAAGTTTCAAAAAGTCAAAAGGGAAGAAAAAGAAATTTGTGCATGCTACTACTGGGGAAAATTGGCCATCAAGAAGTATTGCTACAAATTTAAAGTAAAAGTGAAGAGGTTGATGAGTTAACATAGGTATCATACCCATTTTGGTGATAACCGTAGAGTTTTTGTGAAAAAACACATTTGTATGATGAATAGGTTGTAACTTACACTAAAATGAGCACAATTGAGAGTGAATCATGTTATGGAGATCGTGGATGCTCCAAGCGTATGACTGACAATCGAAAGTTTGATCTAATAGATCGTATGAGTATGAATAAAGGCACAATGATCTTGTGCACCCTCGAGATAAGAAGCTGGAAGAGAGAGCTTTCGGTGTTCAAAGTTTGCATGCTGACAATATGTTGGCACAAGTTGATGTGTGTTACAACAAGTCTATCAGATCTCTAATGAACATTAAGTTGATGTCGGTTGAGGATGAAGCAGAATTATCTCAGGTCATATCTAAGATTACTCACTTGGAAGCATTGAAGCCCTTAATTCAGTATATGTGGAGAATCTTGAGTCTCAAGAACAGTGACTCATATAAAAATTTATGTGACGATGTGAATAAGGAAAAAGGTGGTGTGTCTATGACAGAATATGAGTATGGGTTTACAAGTGGTTTTTGAATGCCACTCAAGCATGGGGAGAATCAAAGGTTATGGCGGTTTGAAGGTTTCAAACTGAAGCTTCAAAGAAAAGAAGAAGGCGAGGAATTGAGGGAGAGCATGATGAAGTGTTGTATTCCTTCCTTCACGAAGTTTGATGTTACTTGATATGTGTGAAGAGGTTTGAGTACAAGAAAGCTTGAGTTGACAAATTCAATCAAAAAATGAGGAGATTGAAAGGGAGTTGTTTCGGGAACTTGTTGGAACAAGAGGAAATTGTGGGAACAATACGTATATGAGCTGGCAATGCAATATGACATGAGTGAGAAGGTAAATACGAAAAATTTAGGGGTTGACTGGTGATGGTTTTTAGATTGGTTTTTAGTTTTTGATTCTCCAAAAACTATTTTTTCACCAATCACGTTTTGGAAAAAAGTGAATTCCTTAAATAATGGGGAATTTAGTTTTTGAATCCTTCTATTTATTAAAAGAGAAGTAATTTTAGTGACTTTTGTCCACATGTCGATCATACGTGAGTTGTAGAATTAAACGTTATAATTTGATTGGTTGATTAGTTTTGATTTTTAGAATTTTTAAAATCTTTTTTCAACCAAAAAAGTTAATTAATGTTATATTCCACCAAATAATGTGAGATGCCACAAATGTCTTGTTTAGGTAACTTAATTGAATGATTTTTATTCGAATATTTAATTATGGAAATATAAAATTATAATGTGAATGTACTAAAATTTCGATATATACATATGGAAACCTTAATTTAGAATTATGTAATTATGGATATATAAAAATACAATGAGAATCTACTAAAATTTCTTTATATACATATAGAAACCAATAATAATAATGAAATAAATAAGAAAATGTGCAAGGAAATTAACATTCAATTTACCTTGATAAACAATATTATTGATATGTATAAATATGGTTCTACATACAACCAAAAATTTCAATACCAATTTTATTGAAATAAAATTTTTCTTTCTCTATTTTTTGTTTTTGTTTTTCTCAATCCGAATATGATGGGTTCCAACTACAATCAAATTTTTTACATAGTTCCTTATAGGGATTTAAAGAGACTCGAGCTTTACAATTTTTTCTGTTTTATTTTCTTAGTGTCATGCATGTATGTATATGCTTGTGTTTATATAAGAGAGAGTGATAATATTGGCGTAGTTATTGAGAGAGATGAGTCTATGGAATATAAGGTTTTCCGGATTTTCAATTTTTTTGCAACTTTTTTGTTTTAAAGTATATTAAAATATAAAAGTTATGTTGAAAAGCTAACTTTTATATTAAAATATATGTGTTTATATTAAAATATATGTGTTGGAAATTTTGAGAAACTTCGTATGTGTATACTTTTTTTTTGCCGATGTGTATACGTGTGTTTATGCAATAAAGATTGGTAATATTGGTGTAATTATTGAGAGAGATGAGTCCATGGAATATAAAGTTTTTCGGATGTGTTTTAGTTTTTTTTGTTTTGCAATTTCCTTTTGTTTCAAAGTATATTAAACTATAAAGGTTGTATTGAAAAACTAACTTTTATATTAAAATATATGTGTTGGAAAATTTGAGAAACTTTGTATACGTTAACTTTGTCATATATTAGAACTACTTCATCTTCTTCATTTTTTTTCATCTCTTCCACTTCTTGCACGCATGGTCTAATATCGGTTTTTTAAAATCATCGAGAACATCATTTATTCTAGCACAACAACACCAAGGTAATGTTTAACATTTATTTTCTTAATTTGAACAAGCAGTGAATTGCAAATTGTATAGTAATCTATGTTTTTTTATTGTTTTTTGTTTAGTAATGTGGGATCCAAATTCTTATTACGTTAATCAAGATATCTCAGCAAGAAAAATCATAAATGGTAAGTGATTCTTAAGATTTCACTTAAATCACTTTCATGTGTATTTAAAATTTTAGTATACATTGATCTTTCCGTTTTTTACACATTGTGGTGTGAGTTTTTTTGTTATAGATTATGACTAAATAAGCATGTACGTATAAACTATATATATATATATATATATATATATATATAGGTGAGCTAATCTACATATTAGATATGGACCTAACAAACTTTTTAAAATTTGATTTAACTTTTTAAAACTTTTTTAAAAAAGTTTAATAATTTTTATCAATCGTAAAATATTATTTAAAATAAACCTAAATAAATTTTTATGAGGGTTATGTATATATATTTCTTATTAGATCATATAAAAAGTATAATAAATTTACGACCAGTCATAAAATATTATTTAAAAATAAATCTACATAAATTTTATGAGGATTATATATGTATGTATGTATGTATATATATATATATAATTCCGATTATATTTCTTGGTTTGGATTTATTGGTTTCATATTTTTAGTGTCTAATTTTTTTTTNATTTTTTTTTTTTTTGGGGGGGGGAGGGTTCAAGCGTAAGTTTTATAATCAATTATCGAGTTAAAAAATATTTAAAATAAAATAATCTTATATCAGTTACAAAACAATTAAGATGAATTGAAATAGAAAAATACATTTAAGAGAATAAAAGTAAGTAAGAAAGATGGTTTTGAAGTTTTCACGTCCTGACCATATAAAAAATATAGAAAATGGCGTATGTGGTGAAATATTGCAAATTTCCATAACTGTTATTTTTTAACAAATGTTTTTTTAAACAAAAAATTTCATGGAAAATTGGAGCTTGTTAAATTGGAAACTTTTTAAATTGATATGTTTTGAAAATCAATTGATATGTTTTATATAGATCTTTCCATATAAAAAGTAAATGTTTTAAATCTTGACAATTTGAAAAATATTTAATAAATTCTACCAATTTAAAACATTTATGGAAATGTATATTGATTGTGTATTAAATTTTTTTAATAAAAAATGATAATTAATTTTAACTACACATTTTTCAAATTGGATACATGTGTTAGTTTTATGGAAATTATGATATATCTAAATAATATTTATAGAAATGATTGATTGTAATGTATATTACATGTTTTTTAACAAAAAATGATAATTAACTTTGGGATACAAGTTTTTTGAATTGTTTATATATATAAATATTACTTTTATGGAAACTATGATATATGTAAAAAATATTTATAGAAATTAATAGATATTTTGTATTAAATTTTTTTAAATAAAAGATCGATAATTAACCTTGACCTACAAGCTTTTAAATTGTATAAATACGTGTGACGAGTTAATACCCAAAATTCTTCCGAATATAGAATGCATATCAAAAAAATCAGTACACAATCATTTTTATAATATTACATGCCAATCATAACCTATTTTTTATATCCAATTTTGGATATTTAGCATCTTTATAACATATATATATATATAACTTTGATACTATGCATATTGTGTTTTTTCGTAATGTATATTGTGTTTTTTTCGTCACATATGCACTTTACGTTTATTTTAGTATTGCACATTATTTTGTTCGCTATTTGGTCCAAAATTTTATATTAGTTTATTTAATTTCAAAATCAAACTGAGAAGAAATAGAAAAATATGTTTTCTTTTGTTATATTAAACAAAATTGTGTTACTCTTATGTTCCGTAAACTTGATTTACATAAATTTTTTATGCTAGGTTGTGTATCTATAATTTTAAAATATAATCAACAAATATTAGTTTAACCAACATTTTATATTTAATCAATAACATAATTTATATGGGCGGTGGATATATGTCAAACCAGTCTAATAGTTAATGCAATTATATATTACTATAAAGAATGTTCTCATGTCCGCACAAGGTGCAGCCCGGTTAGCTAGTAGTTTTTAAATTTTGTACATAAAGGCCTTGATTGGTGGTAGTTTTTGAAGTTCTTTTTTTGTTTTAGTTTTTAAAAAAAATTATTTTTTACCAATCAAGATTTTGAAAATAGTGGTTTTCCTACAAAATATGAAAACTAGTTTTTGGTAGTTTTTGTTCTTTGTACACAAAAACTAAAATCCAAAAATCTTTGGTTTTTAACCCACAATTGTCATGATTTATTTATTTTATTAATTATTGCTTCATGTAATTGTGGTCCTATAACATTCCAACAAACAAAGTAATTGTTCACGTGGTGGGAACATTGAAGTAAGATGCATAATGCATTTTATAATGAACATTATAATAAGAACGTGGCATAATAAGAATGTATAATGCACTTTTACAAATACATATTTGTTATTTTAGTGAGCTTTTATAAGTCATTTTTTATACGTCTTGCTTTTATATTTGTTATTATTAACTTTTAAGCATAGAAAAATAAAAATTTAAAATAGGAAATTTAAAATATCTTTTAAGAAAATATAAATTTTGGTTTTTTTTTCTTGTAAAAGCCAACAAGTTACCGATCAAGATTTACTGAATTTTATTAGTTCTCAAAAAATATATATTATCATATAAATACAAGTTAACATATGTTTTTTTTGTTGAAACATGTTAATATATGTTTTTATTTATTTATCATCATAAGGATACATCAATTGTAATATTAAATAAATTTATCAGGCCGTCAGATATATGAAATGTTTATTTCGATTCAGACTATGTAGCCAATAATATAATTGAAGAATATTCTAATTCAGATGAAGATGAAGAGTACACTCCGATGTAATACGTGGAAGCAATTCATTATGAAATTGCTACATCGTTATCTAATTTTCGATATAACGTAGTGTATGCAATAATGTGTATCCATGATTTTTGATTTTATAAAATAAGCATATATGCACTTTGATAAATAATATTTGGTATTTTTAGTGAAATTTTATTTATTTTTATTAAAATTTCTTAATTTTTTATTTTAGTAATTGTAAACATAGAATAAACAAAAAATAAAATAAAAATTAAATATTTTCTTAAAGGTAGAGTTTGGTTTATGAAAAAACAAAACAAGTTACCAATCAATATTTTTGAAGAAAAAATCTACACCAATAATCAAAACCAAAAACTCAAAAACCAAAAACCAAAATCCAAAATCCAAAATCCAAAAATCATTTTAAAAACTTCAAACAATTGGGGCCAACATTTTGAAACCAAAAAACATGAGTTTTTTAAGAGTCTTGTTAGATTTTTGAAGAATCTAAAATACCAATCAAGATTTTTGAAAAAAAAACTAAACTATAATAACAAACCAAAATCCAAAATTCAAAAACTGCAAACATTGGGAGCCTTAGTATCTTGCAAATCAAGTGAAACGAAGATTTGAAAAGATATGATTTGGAAGAAAAAAAAACTAGAACATTTCATGGACCATGAATATAAAAGAGATCAAAAGATGGTTCTAGGGTTCTGAGCGAAAACTAAGAGAGAAAAATAGAGAGTACGGTTTATATTATGTTTTCGGTGAGCAAAAGAGTAGAGAGATATTTGTGTAATCTTCTTGAGAGTTTGCTCTGTTAGAGAATCATATTTGACAAGCAAGGCTTATAGCTTGCGTTCTGTAAAACCAATCAATGTATAAATTTTTGATTCTTAGTAAAAAAGAGTCTCGATGTGACCTTTAAAAGTGTTTATGAAACTTTCGACTTATGATAGATTTGGTTAAAAACTGTAAAATCGAATGGATTTTTCTGTTTTTAGTCCAATTCGGTTGATTCTATATTTTTCCGTTAAAAGTATGTTTTATCTTTATTATGTTTCATTATCACCTATGTATACATATATGTTTATAAAATGATGATATGTTTTTATTTTTCATTTGTTTCCATATTATGGTTTTATATTTTTCAAATTCATTAAATCACTAATAAATATAATGATTTTAAAATTCACGTATATATTATTAACAATCTTTAATATACAACTAAAAGAAAATTGAACATAAATGTTTGATTCTATCAACATTTAATTTATAAAGATAGATAACAATTATTTTACATGGATCGAGAACTAATTTATTATATTCCACATTGTTTAGTATTTTTAAATATTATGTAAGTAATTTGCCTTGATCTTATTAAAATATTTAGTAAAAGACTTACTCGTTGGAAGTAACTAATGCATTTTCAACCAGGCAGTGGTAGGTGATAAGGGTTGACTTGGGGGGAAGGTGTCAAATTCACCAGTCATGATTTCAATTTTTATCAGGAACTAAGTTGTTTCTGTTAGGCCATACGAACATGAGATCATGTCTTATGTCTCATTTGAAAATTCAAAATCGAACTATTCGTCGGTATTGTTTATGTCTTATGTCTCATTTGAAAATTCAAAATCGAACTATTCGTCGGTATTGTTTTTCTGGGAGATTAGTTGGGCCTCGTCACAACACCTCCAGTTAAAAAAACTAAAGCATTTATTTAATCTAACAAAGTTATTGTTCACTAGTTAAAAACTTTAAATTGATGAAAAAAGTTAAAAATTATTTAACGAAAAAAGTTTAAAAACTACAAAATTAACCGATATCAAAACAAAATCAAATTGAACCATATTTGGTATGATTTAATAGATGGTTTTATTTTTTCCAAAAAATTGAAAAACCAAAAAAAACAAACAGAAATCAGACCTGCACTAGAATTTTATATGATCTGTATTTTAAAAAAACCAAAAAATCGAATCGAAACCGCATATCGAAACATCCACCCTTAAATTATTGTTAAAAAAGAAAACGATTAATAAAATAAAATGAAATTAACTAATAGGGTCAACATTTTAAAATAAAAAATTTCTTATTGAACGATCAAACTCGGTCCAATACGGTTCAATAGTTTGTTGCGTTTCGGTTTTTTATTGTCCGTTGTGACTTGGGGGTTGATTGGTAGAGACTTTTGCTTTAGACTGTTACTAGAAAAATAACTGTTAAATCTTTTACTGTTACTTTTATGGCTGTAACTTTAAAAATAATAAAAGTCATGTTTTTTAGACTTTTTGAAAAACTCATGAAACATGAACAAAAAATAGAAATCAAGACTGTGAGTAATTTTAGGAACTTTGAGTAAATTTAGGAAAGTCAAAGTGTGATTGTTGAGAAAAAAATGGTTAAGACTTTTAATTATACTAGACCGATACCCGCGCGTACACGCGGTTATTTTTTAAAGCATAAATAGACTACTAATTTGAAATATTTATTTTTTATTATTGGCTAATCACCGTATAGTCCATGAGCAACAATAAGGTATTCAACTATCTTTCATTTGTTTGTTTAGAAAAGTAAGAATATTGTTTTACTTACCAGAAGAATAAGAGAACAGATGTAGAAAGCCAAATTATAACACATCCAGTCATTTAGACCTTCCTAAATAATCATAAATTGTAAGTCAAGCTTTGAATCAAACTACCTATAACATCAAAACCTATTTGCAATATTAATTTGTCTCCAAGAATACAACCTACACCTTTCTTTGTTTGGCAGTGGATATAGATAAACCAAAACATGAGACCATATTATTCTTCTACGAACTACCGTGTAATTAAGAAACAAACCAAGTTGAACTAAAATTGCTAATCAAACCAATAAACTAATTATGGTAACTTTCTAACTTGGGGACAGAATTGACCATACAATGTGCACAAACGTTTTCAGGATTGTGAGACATGGATCACAAGTGTTAGTTGTGAGATGATTAATTAAACTCTCTTGGACACCCGAGATTCAAACTTTCCTGCATAGAAGAAAGGGGAGGAATTGTATCTTACAATATTTGTATATGCGAAACACCATGTTCTTTAGCTCTTAAAGTTGCAAAATTGAAAAGGTGAAAAAGTGAACCCGTACTTTTTTTATTCTCTTTAAGTAATTACTACAAGGCATATACTTCTCTTAAGAAAGTACCAACATGAGATATTTTGCAATAGTTTGGGCTTCCTCGTACATTGTTACGTACAAAAGCTTAACATTTTCCCCTGCGACAAACACAGTAAAAAAAAAAGCAGTGTAAACAACAAGCTCAATGTTCATTTTAACTTTCTAGAAATTTAAAACAAGAATCTATTTAGTTCTGCACCCATAGATCTTAAATATATCCAATTATCTCAGAAATCCAACTTACCATATTTAAACGATCCTTGGCTTTCCTAAAGCCCATTAAATGAGTAAACAACAGACACTTAACCAAAGAAAGGAACGAAAACTATGATTTGCTTATGCACTTAAAAATCTTATACTCGTTGCCCGAAACAAAAAGAAAACTAATCATAGCTTTTTCGAAGGCATGCATAATTGTCAAACACATAATCTTATCATAGAAGATTGATAGTACAATCAAATTTCATGGTATCTGAAACGCGAGAGAGGAAGTTGAAATTCATGAAAAATGAAGAGAATGCTACAAAAACTAAAATGTGATAACTAAAATCCATGGTAGATGACAACAGTTTTGATAGAACCAGTATCATGCAAAACTTCCACAAATTTCTCACCAAAACAAGATCAGCAACAAATGCTATAGAAACAAAAATCTTAGTTGGAGATCGTTATGGTTACTCTTAAGTGACATTTTGTTTAATTTAAACATTTGATTGATAATGGTAACAGATGACAATCAAAACTTTCCAATCCTATCGGTTTAAGCATATGGATGAAAACAAATTTTCATTATATGTTGAATGGTCGTGGTTTGAGAAAGAGGATGAAGCTTACTCATGTTTATGGCTAGATTGACGAGACTGCGAGGAGGAGAACTTGGATCAAGAACAAAGAAAGGAGATAAGCTTACCAAGTTGATCATGGATGGTAAAAGAGGCAAATCGATTTTTATATCCTTGGGTAAATGGTCTATACGCTTAAACACAGCTAATGATCATTTGTTGTTGAAGGCATACATTGATAACAAATAGCATAAGCTTATAAAAAACCTTGTCACTGCGATAAAATTTCTATATTCTTCGTCTTAGCAAATACTAATATTGTAATCAGGTAAGATGCAAAAACAGAGAAACGACGTATATTATTGTAATCATGTAAGATGCAGAAATAGAGAAATTTCATACATTTTGAGGGATAATTATGGTGCCAGTCCAGGATTGCATCATAATATCGTCTGCATTCCATAGCTAACAGTTCTGTCTCCGATTTTGTTCTCACTTTTTTTAAGATCACCCAACAATCTAAAATTAATTAGAAGTTCTGAGAAAAACAAAGAGGCTCACCAATCAGTGTGAACCCTTTTTCGAGGCTCTTCTCCCAGTCATTGCCAATTCACATAACCATAAATTTCAATTAGAGAGACGAGTGATAATCAACCACTAAATGAATAAAAAGTCAAAAGGGTAAAAGTAGATTAGACTGTCTTTGAGTATCAAAAATCTTGTCGTAATTGTCTGCATAATGAAAGATAGATCCAGATAAGAACAAGCAACTGTTGTAAGTCGAGTAAAATCATAAATGATATCAGAAGCAAATTCTATGATGGATCACATGCAAAGTAACGTGCCCAAGATTTGTCATTTTCTTTGCAACATAAACCATTAACGAGCACAACGCACTAAGCAACAATGTCGTATATGGAGATATTATTTGAAAAATGAAATCCAACGTGGTACGGGAAGAAGAACAACTTGCCAAGATGCATATAGTGGACTCTAAACAAAATAGACTATCTGTCAATGAATCACCACAGTATGAAAATTTCACTGGATTTATGAATGAAACTGTGTTCTAAGCAACAAAATCATCAAAGTTTATCCTTTCATGTCATCATAAGAGAAAGGAAACCAAGACTATGCTATGAATTTTCAGATCTTTCATTAGCTTAGTTTTGCAAGTTGACCTCAAATTAGTTTTGGGATGATGGGTGCTCTGGATTGCAAGAGGACTGCACAAGAGATGCATAAAACAAAAGCAACTTCCTCAAAGAAGAGAAAATTCATAGAAACATAACTTTAATATCTTAGTAATGAACCTGACCTCGGGATAGTTTGCGGAAGATGGATGGCCGGGCTTGCGTGAGGATCCTCTAGCCACAGGGATCTTAGTGTTACTTCCCTGCATAGAAGATGCAATAAGTGTAGGAACATGATTTCTACGATATGGGCAAACTGATAAATATAAAGTGAATAACATGAAAATACCGAAACAGAAATTAGGAAAGNCGTAGTGTGACGGTTGCATGACGTTCCGAATCCCAGGATAAAACTGCATACTTCTTATGATTTGCATCATCCAAAATCGTAAGCTCTCGAACCATTATTTGTGTTGTACTCTCATATAGAAAAAATAAAT